>CAUYON010194981.1:0-19527 GCA_963573935.1 Arctocebus calabarensis | reverse complement strand
TGTGACTCCCAGAGAAGTCCTTTTCATGGCTTGGTGCCTGTCGCTCAACGGGCTAAGGCGCCAGCCATGTACACCTGAGCTGGCGGGTTCGAATCCAGCCCGGGCCCGCCAAACAACAATGACGGCTGCAACCAAAAAATGGCCAGGCGTTGTGGTGTGTGCCTGTGGTCCCAGCTACTTGGGAGGTGGAGGCAGGAGACTCGCTTGAGCCCAGGAATTGGAGGTTGCTGTGAGCTGTGATGCCACAGCACTCTATCCAGGATGACAGCTTGAGGCTCTGTCTCAAAAAAAAAAAAAAAGAAGTCCTTTTCATGTAGGCTCCGTGAGTTCTAATAGATCCAACCCCCTCCCCAAGATATACACACACAAACCACCTGGATGACAGGTAATGAGCAGCGTGTCTCCCTCAGCCCATCCTCCCCTCACTTCACCATCTGGACTTCTGAATAGAATCCTTCCAGCGCAGCCACACTTCTCTGCCGACCTGCCCATGTCCTTAGATCTCATCTCTCTAGTTAAGGATGACTGAGTACAACTTACTGAACTAAGTCTCACTTTTGGAGGAATCTGTTTCTTACTCTAAGTCTGAGGAGTTATGTCCATCCTTAAATTATCCCTTGTTTCATCTAAGATTTCTTAGGGTCTGGAAGGTTAAATGGATAATTTTGATTGTAATGTTCTAAGTAACAAAAACCTAACCTGAAGTATAGGCAGTACCCAAGTTACAAGCTTCCAACTGACATTTGACTCATACTTATGACCACAGGTAAATAGACCTCTTCCAACTTACATATAAATTCAACTTAAGAACAAACATACAGAACCGATCTTGTTTGTAACCCAGGGACTGCCTATAAAAAAAAATAATAATAAAAGAAGGGAAGAAAGGAAAAGAAGGAAGGAAGGAGGGAAAGAAAAAGGAAAGAAGGTAAGAAGGAAGAAGAAATAGAAAAAGGAGCGCACGAGTTCACAAAAGAGAGTGGTCTGCAATGTTGACGAGGTGGCTGCAGCCACAGCTGGATCACCCTTCAGCTTGATCACTATCTCATTCCTTGGCTCTGTTTTGTTCATCTCCAAGACCACATTATCTTCATAGTTTGTGAAACTGGAGAAAGAGCACTTTCCCCAAATGCCTTGGTGAAAGTCCCATTCTTTCTCCGGTCCTAAACCAACAGTTGTAGCTGGGGGTTGAAGAGCCCTGATTAGCCAAGCCTAGGCCACATAACCACCACCCGGAAAAGGAGGTAGGGAGTACAGGGTCAGCCCTCCTCCCAGCATGAACTGGGCAGGATTTACTACAAGCAAGAGGGCTTGTTCCCTAAAGGTAAGTTTGCCAGACAAACATGAACTCAAGACCACCCTGCAGTGTAAAGTTTGCTTCATGTTTTGTAGTTTGGGCTGGTGGGGTTAGAACCACTTTTTTCCAGTTTCATTGATGACACTTCTCTGCTTTTCAATCTTTGCTGGTTTTCTTAGGTTTCTGCGGAATGCCTTTGTGTCTTTAACCAGAAGCTGCCTTTTCTTATTTTTGATTCCAAAAGAGCACTTGACAGTTTACAAATGAGGCTTTCAAGCCTTGGTAATCATTCCACAACCCATGGTGAGGGTCAGAAGGAGATGGAAGTAAAAGAGCAGAGTTATTTCCATTCTAGAAATTAGAAAACCAAATCCATGAAAGTGTTGAGACTTGCCAAATATAGCTAAATCAAAGGACAGAGAGAACCGAACCTAAATCCAGAGATTCTGGCTCCCAGGGAAGAGGTCTTGACTCTCTGTAACGGTTGACTGCTCCTGGGATTTCTTCCTAAAGATCACATTTCCAAACCAGGACAGTCTGAAGAGCGTTCACACAGAAAGGCTCAGGCGGGTTTTCAGCAGCTGTATAAAGGGTTTCATCAGACTGGACTGATGGATGATGGATGGAGATTTGGACACACACATACTGCTCAAGGTCTGAGAAGCTGTGTTACTTCCAATCCATAGGTGATACAAAGCAAGGGAGAATGAAGTATTGCTGAGAAGCAGGTCTGCCAAACCTTTAATAAGTCCCAGAGATTTTTACACCTGGCAATCAGTTTGGGGGTGAGAGTTCCATAAGTGCTTGAGTGTTCTCTTTTGTAAAGTTAAACGGTCCCCCAGTATCTTCTCTGTAATTATACCTTGCTTAGTAAGTCCTTTTTCCATCATAACCAGCATGAACTCAGTCTATCACATGACTGAATTACCGATATATATTTTTTTGAGACAGAGTCTCACTTTCTTGCCCATGGTAGAGTGCCATGACATCACAGGTCACAGCAACCTCAAACTCTTGGGCTCAAGCGATCATCTTGCCTCAGCCTCCCAAGTAGCTGGGACAGGAGCCTGCCACAACACCTGGCTATTTGTTAGAGATGGGATCTCGCTCTTGCTCAGGCTGGTCTTGAACTTGTGAGCTCAAGTGATCCACCTGTCTTGGCCTCCCACACAGTGCTGGGATTATAGGTGTGAGCCATCGCACCTGAATTATCCATAGACTTCTAATTAAGGTTGCATGAATCACTGCACTTACTCTAATACAAAGTTTTCCTTTCTCCCCTCAGTTAAGAGACACACTTGACACACAGGTGACCTCTGTCACACAGGACAAGGCTGTAAAGGACCCTGTGCTGGGAGCATGTCCTCACCTGCACTGTGCCCTTTCCGTGATCTGCTCACACTCCTCCTCCACCTCGTGTCATCTCAATTCCCTTCCCTCCCTTCTGCCACCCCAGCTCACTGACAACAGTCTTCATTTTCCACTTCATGGTTTAAAGATGAAAAAATGTTAATTGAGGGTACAGCTCTCGCATCAAAACTGGGAATATGGCACAGCAAAGATCATTTCTCGGAATTATTTACTTAAATGTTTACAAGAAACAATTATCAAAGGTCCCAGACTGATTCATAAATGTAATTAATGAAAGAATTGCTAAGAGTTTCCATTTTCTGGTTTGTTTTAATCCTACTATATAAACTTATTTTTTTTTTTCTGGCACCCCTTCAACGAAATTCCATCCAATGATTAAAGGAGGTAAATACTCATAATGTAAAAATGTTATTGAAAGTTTAAACTTGCCAGGGTGTATTGCAAACCCAGCTCCGATATAATCATTATACGTTGCAAAAGCCATCCTAATAAAACAAAAAGAAAATAATTAGTGCTGCTGCCAATGCCTCATGATTTTGGACAGTGAGGAAGAAGTGCTAATTGATCTGTCCTCTGTTGTGTGTGGGATAAAATATGTAACTGAAAATGCCCCTGCTGTCCCAGAATGAGGAAGACATAATGAACTCAGGCTTGCCAGATTATTCTGCCACAGTGAAGGTTTGCAAAGATAAATAAACAAATTAAATAGCTCTTGTCTGGTTTTTCTAGTCAGCTTTCATTACTGTAAGGATGGATGCAGCAAGATAAATGTTTCCTTTTTAGTTCAGGACTGAAAGAAACACACAGGTTTAAGCTCTGAGGCCCATCGCCTATTCTTATTCACCAACTGGAAAAGATTTGTCTGCAATGGTCAGTTTGATGTTTTCTGCTCAACTCCCCAAGTCCCAATTTGAAGTCATTCTCTTCCACTTAAGGAGACATTTCATTTTTCCTTTAATTTAAAAAATGTTCTGAATGCAAAGCGACATGACAAGGACTACTTAGGTTGCCTAATATGAATTCTGTGTGTGTGACACCGTTCAGGCTGTGTCAGCAGACACGATCGGTTTAGCTAAACTAACAAGCTGCCAAGCAGCCACTTGGGGGGAACGTTTCAGGCACGCTACATGTGTACAAGCCAAAGTCAGCCCCAAACCTAAAGTGATTGGAACAAGCACTTGGTCTAAAATGGCCCATGGAATTTAATCTTGTTAAACAAATTTGAACCGGGCAGTTATCCATGATGACCCAATGGAAAGTCCTAGAAATAAATATCTTTAGCTGAGTGACCCTGTCCAGTCCGAGACCTTTTGCCTATCTTAGCATCGTTACTGGCAGGGACAGGAAAACAGCCTGCTCTCCCCACTCTCTTCCCCACTCTTGCCTCTAATTATTCAAGGCTTCTTTAGCAAAACACCAGGGTAAGAATTCACATGGTCCACACAGTGAACCACACTCAGAAACTCTCTGAATCCTTAATATGGTGGGAAAACTGCTTCTCGAGGAAGTCCTATCTTGGAATGTGAAATAAAGAAATTCCCAGTTATTCATTTATGAGGAGTCAACAGAGGAATTGCAGAGACAACAGAAATCCACAGACTCTCCTGTTTTAATGACTAGTTTGCAAAATAAACATTTAATCCAAGTTTCTATGAGAGGATAAAATAAGTGTCCTCTACTATGGACTAACCAACCCAATGGGAGATAGTAAGAGATTCCAGGCCAGGCAAGAGTCCCAAATGATACACAAAGAGAACGGTGAGTCAGTACTTAAGGCTGGCTGATGCAGCCACTAAACCTGATTCTGACAGTTCTACAAAGTAGCATTTCAGCAGGTATCAATAAAACTTTTGCTGAGGATTAAATAATGACTGATATAAAATAACTCTATTCAGTTATGAAAAAAAATCCGACCTGGCCAAACTGCAACATGCAAAAAATGGTAGCTGGGCATTGTGGTGGGCACCTATAGTCCCACCTACTGGGGAGGCTGAGGCAAGAGAATCACCTAAGCCCAAGAGTTGTGACACTGTGAGTTGTGATGCTACAGCACTCTACCGAGGGTGACAAAGTAAGACTCTGTCTCTAAAAAAAAAAAAAAAAAACCTCCCATTCTTGCAGCGTTAACTTAAAATTTCCTTATGTAAAAGGGAAAAAGCAAATCAGTCATGTATGTAAGATAGAGAATTATAGTTATCTTGACCAGAAAATTAAATAAAAAGAATACTGACCCTCCACTTCTGAGATGAGATGGTAAGGAGGTTGCTCCTTGGAACATTTCTTGCTCCTTGATTTCACTGAAGCCTCCATCACAAGGTAGCTGAAGTGGGTGACTCTTTAAGTGGCCAATCGCATTTGATTCTGTTAAATAAACCCCATTTATTTTCACCAGAGAATCCCCCATCATAACTGTTTCTTTGGATTCCACTGTCTTCTTTGCTGTAATGAACAAGAAAATGTTTTGTCAAAGCTCTTCTTAACTTAGGAATCAGCATTTTTCAATGTTACTTTTCAATCTAAGAATTTATATGATTTCAAAAGTCATACATTGCTTATAATCAAGCCTGGAATTTTACAGCCAAAGCCTAAACAAGATTGGACAATTAAGTTCGTGAACTCAGCCTAGAAAAAGTGCTACATACCTTATTGCTGAGTATCACCGCAGTCACCTTCAAAGTACTTCCCTAGGGAAGCTGTGCCCCAATGTCAGTGCCTAGTCTACCCTTCAAAGCAATCTTGGAACTTTGTTTCTGGAATGGCCATCAGAGATATTGTCATAGTTTTGACAATTAAGTTCATGAGCTCGTTTTAGTAGAAGAGCTACATTATCACTGCGTTCACCAGATGACCAATGGGAGTACTTTAAAGTGACCGCAGTGATATTCAGCCACAAAGGATGTAGCACTTGTTCTAGGGCGAGTTTGTGAACTTAATTGTTTGACTTTGTACAAGACCTCACCACTATTTTAGGCTTGGTACCATCAATTCTACAGGTAACAATGAATGAAAACAAAGCCATTAGCTCAGAGTCTACTTGAAGGCAAATACTTGACTTTAGGTTTATTAACTACCCAGTCTGTGTCAGTACTTGTGTCCTATAACGATAATTCTTCCCCCTGAATTTGATCATCGTAGTGATTTTTCATTCAAAAAATATTTATTGAGTGCCTCCCTAATGCCAGGCACTGTCCTAGACAAGGATACGTGCACTGGTGTCAACACAGAGACCCCTGACCTCACAGGGCGTGCATCCTAACAGGTATAAGCGGACAATAAGCGACTGGCCACAACAAATAAGGTTTATAATATGTTATAAGGTTGCAAGTACTTTGAAAGGAAGCAAAAGCAGAGAAGTGGAGATAGGTACAGGGGATTTGGAATGGGGACAGGTAGCACCTTTAAATAGGCAGGGCGAGCAACCCTTCACTGGAGGAGAGGCTCTGAGCCATCAGTTGGAGAGGGTCGGCTCTTCAGGCAGAAAGACCAGCTGGTGTGGAGGTCCAAAGGCTGCGGTGTGCCTGGGGTGCTTAAGAACAGCAGGTGAATGGGAGAAAGGAGGTGTGCAATGGAAGGGGAATTCTGCTGAGACAGTTATGAGACTTTCTAAAGAGCAATAACATAGGGCTGCAGGAGGACCACCTGTCTCTGAACTGAAATGTGCTCTGTGTTTACAATGCAGATCCTTAGATGCAAACACAACACTCTGGCAGCAAGTTCACAGAAGGAAAAACTTAGCATCTTATGCTGCCGCTGGACTCTAGTCTGGGATAAAACATTCTGTCACAGGAAAAAAGAGAGTAAATCTCCCAGTGTGTGTGGTGGGGGTGAGCTTCAAGTTTTCCCAAAAATGACTCAAGATTTTCCTGTCTGCACATGTTTAGAAATGAATAAACCAACAAAAACTAGCAATAACAAAAGCATCTAGTCTACTCCCTCTGACCAAACTGCTTGCTTTCTAAACACCACATTTTTTTTTTAACAGTTTTTGGCTGGGGCTGGGTTTGAACCCACCACCTCTGGTATATGGGGCCAGCGTCCTACTCCTTTCAGCCATAGGCGCTGCCCTAAACACCACATTTTAAAACTGAAAGGGATCTTAGCAATTGACAAGTGCAAACTTCATTTTTCAGATGAGAAGACTGAGAACCCTAACGGTCATAGGTGGAAGAGCACAGGCCTGGGATTCCATCAAGTGCAGGGTCCCTGAGCACCTGCTCTGTCCTGCAGGTGGGTCACTCACCCCTTCTCTGGTCTCCACCTCTTGGGGTATGGTGCGAATGAAATGATGTGGCCAGGTAGAGTGCCTTAGACGATGTCACTAGAAGTTATTATCATGATTATAATTGGAAACCAAGACTCCTGACTTCTGGTCCAGGGCTCTCTCTGCAGCACGATGCCACCTTCCATAATTTCACTACTGAATTGCACAGCACACATTCTCTTAGATTACAAAGCATCTTTATAGCCTATTGCTATCCTTTAGAATTTCTTTCCTTCATTCACTCCATGAACACTAATTAAGCACCCCTGCGGTGAATAAGTCCCAGCCATCACAGAGCTTCTAGAAGGGAAACACTATCACCCTCACAGGTAGGGGAGCTGCACCCCTCTATGTCCACAGTCCACTGGAATGACCACTAGCTATGGCTACAACGAAGAGCTGCCCTGAGACTCACCCTTACCCCCGAGGGATGGCCCCATGAAACTGAGCATGAGTGATATCTCCCTGGCAAATATTTGCTGCACATTGTACTTATCTTATAATGGATCATGGGTCAACTTCACAAGACAGCTACTGGAGGCATCACCACACCATCCAGCTTCACGGCTATTTCTTTGACACCTGCTATGTACCACATTCTGTTTTAGGATCCCAGGCCACAAAGAGAAAAAAACCACTTTTCTTACTGAAGTTGCTAGTGTAACAGGGGAGACAGAGAGGCATATGTGTAAACAGATATGGCCAGGGGCAGTGGTTTACGCCTGTAATCTAGCACTCTGGGAGGCTGAGGCCAGTGAATCACCTGAGCTCACAAGTTCAAGACGAGCCTGAGTAAGAGTGAGATCCTGTCTCTAAAAATAGCTGGGCATTGTGGCGGGTGCCTGTAGCCCCAGCTACTTGGTAGGCTGAGGCAAGAAAATCACTTGAGCCCAAGAGTTTGAGGTTGCTGTGAGCTATGATGCCATGACACGCTACCGAGTGTGACAAAGTGAAATTCTGCCTCAAAAAAAAGAGAGAGAGAATGGGAGAGATAAATGCAGCTCAGAGTGGCCCAAGCAAGGTAGTGAGGGGCACAGACAGTAGAGAAGCCTCAAGGGCTGGATTGGGCCAGGGACGTGGAGCCCAAGGAGCATTTTGATAGGTTAACAGGAAACAAACAGAAGGAAAAAGAACAAAAATGCGGAGTCAAAGCTAGCTTCATGTGTGCACAGCCTGTACGGTCAGGCAGGGGCCCACTTCCAGAAGGGCCTACATTTGGTTTAGTGCTCTGCTATGGCCATCCTGGGACTCTTAACAATTTCTGAACAAAGTACTTCACATTTTCATTTTGCCCTGGGCCTAGCAAATTACACAGCAGGTCCTGCCTGAGGCTTGATATAGCAGCACAGGTGTGGTGAGGCAAGGGGCTCCACGCTGTGGGCGTATGTACTGTGGGGCAGCAGTGAGAGCAGGGCCAGAGAGTCAGGCTGGGGCCACCACAACAGCTGTGCACGCAGAGGGGCCAGGACTCCACTTCTGGGCCAGGGCTGAGCAAGCCACACCCCCAGCAAATCTGGCCCGCCTCCTGTTTTTAACTGGCAAACTAAGAATGGTTTTTATGTTTTTAAATGGCTGGGGAAAAACTCAAAAGAAGAGCAGTATTTTGTGACAAATGAAAACCATATGAAATCTCAGCAGCCATAAATCAGCCGACACTACCTCCGTGGTACAATGGCGGAGATGAATAGGTGGAACAGAGACCACCGTATTGACCATGGTGTAAAATGGGTGCAAAATGTTTACTTCTTGGCCCTTTGCAGAAAGGTTTACAGAAGTTTGCTCCCTTCTGCGGTAGGCTAGTGTTTCCCAAACTGTGTTCCCAAAAGACATACCGTGGTCGGGCAGGTTTGTAAAATGCTGTGTTGAATGAAAATTAAGCAAGATTTCTTTCTTCTTCTTTTTTTTGAGACAGAGTCTCACTATGTCACCCTCGGTAGAGTGCTGTGGCATCACAGCTCACAGCAAACTCAAACTCTTGGGCTTAAGCTATTCTCTTGCCTCAGCCTCCCATGTAGCTGGGACAACAGGAGCCTGCCACAACACCGGGCTATTTTTTGTTGCAGTTGTCATTGTTGTTCAGCTGGCATGGGTCAGGTTCGAACCTGCCAACTTCGGTGTATATAGCTGGTGCCGTAACTACTGTGCTATAAGCGCCAAACCATAAGCAGGTTTCTTTGTCATAAGCCTTTCCTGATGCTTTAAAATGCTCACATGCTCACACTGTGTGAGAGGGTGAGGAGCAGGCGGCACTTCCCTGACTTACTTAAATACTGAACTCATTTTCCAAAAAGCTATTAACATTTTGCCAAAACCGCTCCCTGGAATTCCTTGGAACTGAACTTGGCACAGGGGGTCTCGGAAGGGTTTTCAGTAAGGAGATGGTGTGAGCTGATTTTTAAAAACAGAGACAGGTGTTGGGGTGCAGTGGCATGGTCATAACTCCCAGTAGCCTCAAACTCCTGGGTTCCATTGATCCTCCCACCTCATCCTCCTGAGCAGCTAAGACCACCACATCTGGCTCACTTTTCTTATGTTTTTTGGTACAGATGGGATCTCACTACGTTGCCCAGGCTGGTCTTAAACTCCTGGCCTCAAGCCATCCTCCCACCTCAGCTCCCAAAGTGCTGGGATTACAGATGTTGAACTCACTCTGATTTTTATTTGCTTCCTGACCTCTTCTGCTTTATAGGACACACACAAAATCAACTGTTTTCATGGTCCCTGGGATAAAGGGGTTAGGCCACTGCTCACAGCCACGTCTGGTTGGGAACTTGGCATCCCTGGCTCTGCTGGCTGAGGGCCCTTGTGGACCCCTGCAGCCCACTGCAGTGCCCCAGTGAGCTCAGGTCAGGCCTAAGAGGCAGACAGGGAGGAGGCGAGGGGCGAGAGAGTCAGTGTGCAGTGGGGGACAGGAGAATGCAGTCTCAGGTCAGATTTAGAGGGCTGTGAGGGCTTAGGGATCCGTGGGAAGTGGCCGTGGCTCTGAGGTCTCCGCCTGGTTTGAGGCCCTTGCAGCAGTGCCACCTGGAGCCAAAACCCTACATGAACACACAGCAAGCAAACTGCCGGCCCCACAGAGTGACCGCTCCCATCTCCGCCACTTTCATTCTCTCAAACCAGCCGTTCCAGACCTGACACCCCACTCGCCTGCCTGCGGGGTAGTGCCAGCTACTAACTCACACCACGTGAAGGGGCGCTCTCTCCAGCCTCAGTTACATAACAAAGGCTACCTTTTCCAAATAATAGAGCGACTCTGAAATGAAACCCAGGGACACTCCTATTAAAACAGCAGTGATCACAAGGCAGGGGGGCTCAAATATTTTTTTATAATTGGGTGACACATGTTAAAAATGACAATGAGTTTTTGCTGCCACTGTAGTGCTGGCACAGACTTCAGGGGTGATCAGAACTGTGAAGTGGGGTGCCTACAAACAGTAGATGGAAGAAATACGACAAAGACAAGCATCGGTGCATCTCAGAGGTGTGACACCGTCCTCAGAAGCCCGACAGAGCAGCCCAGAGCACGCAAACAAGGGCAAGGGTGCCTGGGAGGGAAGGAGCAGCCGCTGGAGAGGCACTGAGGAGGACAGCACGCAAGACCCTCATTTCCGCTGTCATCTCAACGTCATTGTCAACAGCTCAGCAAGTGGCAGGGTTTGCAATGCGAGCTCGCAGGAGTTAAACACAGAAAGCACAGCATTCAAGCGCCGAAGCAAGACCACGGGATAAACAACGGAGCAGACACCCTCACGCCAGGCCTGCCCCCCGTAGCAAGACGTGCCCACGACCCCAAATCCCAGCCTCTCCCACCCTCGCAAGCACCACGCTCCTATAACTGCCAATATTGCTGATCTGCCTGGTCTGACGTTAAGACCCAGGTTGTGGAACCGCTGAAAAGTTACTTGGATTCCTCTAATGTGCAGCTGCAGTTGAGAACTGCTCTTGAAGAGAAAACACACATGGTGTTGTCTCTGCCTTCCTTCAGCCTGCCCTGGCTCTTCCCTGCAAGTGGCACACGGCGGTCCGTCTGCCATGCTCTGAGGCCCTGCAGAGCTGTCCCGCCTCAGCTCTCTCCAGCTCCCCTTGGTCAACCGCTTTCCAGCCATCCGGCTGAGGCTCTCATCTCGGGCCTCTGAACTTGCTTTTCCTTCAGGGTGGACATTTGATCCACAGGTTTTACATGACTGCCCCTTCACATTATTTACATTTCAACTCAGAGGTCACCTCCTCAAAGATACCTTTGAGAACCACCTGAGCTAAAGCAGATGACCCCTGCCACAGGCACTCTCTAACCCATTATTCTGTTTATCTTCTTCAGAGCAGTCATCAGAACTCAAATGATCTTATTTGTTCAAATCAAATTATTTGTTCCCCTATTATTGTCTCTCTCTCTTCCCTAGACTGTAAGCTCTCTGAGGGCAGGACTGTTGGCCTAGAATTACAACTGGCACTTAGTAAGGCCCGACCAAGCGACTGTATTAGAAAAGAAGCAGACCGGCACATGAAGGTAAAGCAAGCTGCCTGACAATACACTCGGTCAGGGCAACATGGGTGACGTGTGCACCCCGCTCTTCCTCTGTCTCCTTCTCTCCTTGGTTCTATCTCTTCATCTACATCAGGGATCAGACAGGCAGATGGGTGACACAGGCAGGGAGTCCTGGTGAACTGCAGACCACACCCTAGGCTTCAGGGTTGGTACAATCCAGCTCCAATCACTTCCCATTGGACCTGCACCCAGTGGAAACTCAGGGCTGCCACATTTTCTGATTTTTCACAAGAAGTCATAAATCTGGATTCTTCTATGAGATTTTTCTACTTTTTGAATGTTGGCAACTAACTAATCAAAAGAAAATGCTTGTGGCCAAGCGTGGTGGCTCACGCCTGTAATCCTAACACTCTGAGAGGCCAAGGTAGGTGGATTGCTTGAGCTCAGGAATACAAGACTAGCCTGAGCAAGAGCAAGACCCTACCTATCTCTACTAAAAATAAATAAAACTAGCTGGGCATGGTGGTGCATGCCTATAGTCCCACCTACTCCAAAAGCTGAGGCAGGAAGATCATTTGAGCCCAGGGGGTTGAGGTTGCAGTGAGCCATGAAATTGCCCTCATGCTTGGGCAATAGAGCAAACTCCTGTCTCAAAAAAGAAAAAAAAAAAAATACCTTGTATGTCAAACAATTATGATGCTCAGTGGAGACATGTAATCTTTGGGATCTCTTTTCAGATTGTTAGACTAATAACAGGGTTCCCCCACTCAGGGCTGGACAGAGACCCCCCCATTTTTCTAGGTCTGAGCAGGCCCAGGTCCAGACCATATCTCTAGGCACAAATAGGTTCTCTGCAGACCACATTCTCTGACCAACACAGTCATAAAAAGCAGCCTGACCAGTATCTCAGCTGGCCTGCCTCTCTCAGAACACACCCTACTGCTTCTCCCAGAGCAGAGAAATGTGCCTCAGGCAGGACCATATTCGTACACAGGGACAGTTTTGAAATTAATTTCTGCCCATAGGCCCCTGGTAGATTGTGACATGTGCCAGAAATACATTCCATCTTCCCAAAAACCCCTGCCTGCAGGACAGCCAGAGCAGTATGTCAACCTTAGACAGAAGGCCCAAACAGGTCTCCCACTTGGTTTCCCCCTTTGCCATCATGGAGGTTTCCTTATCTTTCTTTTTATCTTTCAATAAACTCTGCCCTTTCGATTACTCATGTGGTCCATGGATTCATTCTTAAACCCTGGTACCAAGGACTTGGCAGATAGAGAAATTCCAGCTATAAGACTGTCTCTGTCTTTCTCTGACTAAACTTATCTCTCTTCATCAATCCTTGTTGACTGAGGGAAGACCAGTTTTTTGACAACATATAGTAAGAAATTAATTTATAATATGACCCTGAGCATACCCTGAAGATGCAAGTAAAGTCTCTTGAAGCAATACGTACCCTTATTACATGTAATGTACCCTGATACTTTCTATCACATTCTATTCTACTTAATTTTTTTTAAATGCTAGTGTGAGCCACTAAATTGGTTGTCATCCCACTAATGGGTCCTTTCTGGCAGTTTGGAAAACCTTTAGTATGCCCTGGATGGTGGTTGATTCCAATTGTTGGTGACACTTCTTAGGATGTGAGATCTTTCCCAGGTTTAGACATCCAGCAGCAATTCTGTGGCTGTAGATAAAGTCCCATTCAAGTGTGGTTACATATTCACATGGGATCAGAAAGGTATTATCAAAGAGCCAAGCCTAGTATGCATTATAATAATCTTATAATTCCCATTAGTTTTCTAATGAAATTAACAACTCTTTGAACTCTAATTTAAAAATCATTTATTTCTGGTATATGTGAACCATCCATTAGGAAATACTTATCCTAATATTCTTTTACTATCAAATTATGTTTTTTAAAAACTATGATATTTAGCTAGTCTTTATAAATGCCCAGAAAAATATATTAACAATGTTTCTTAACCGGCTTTTGCCTAATATTAACTGTCTTAATTAATATAAAAATAATCTGGGATTAGAAAAAAATCATATAAAAATAGCTTGTATGTGCAAATTCAAGAAATATGCCTGTCCCCAGAGTTGAAAGGATGTTACAAGGCCTTACAGTCAGTGGGAGGAAGGGTTCTGTCCAGCAGAAGGGCTCCCTGGGACGCTGCCCTGAATAAGCGAGCCCGGGCACTGCTTATTCTTCTAATCTTCGCAGGGTCCAAGGGTGGTTTAGGAAAGGAAAAGCAGGGATCCTCATCTGTGGGAGATGCTGGAACTTTTGGTTTCTGGAAAGAGATCGTATAAATTTTTGGCATGAGTTTCTGGGTTTTAAATAAGCCTCACTACCCTACAGTTTGCTCTGACCCTTCCAGAAGAGCACCAGGGCCTTCTGCTTGGTTTCCTCCTAGGCCCCTAGTTCCACCTGCTGTCTCATTGGCCCATCTTACTTAACATGATATACAGTATAATTGTTAGGTCAATTATATTGTATTAACTACTCTGCTGCACTGCTTAGCATATTTGAAAAAAACCTATCCACTCTGGCAAATATATTAACCATATAAGAGATGGTAAGATTTATACATATATTGTTAATTTAGACAGAGGAGTCCAGTGGCTATAATCATAGCTCACTACAGCCTAGAACTCCCTGGTCTCAACTGATCCTCCCACCTCAGCCTACTGAGTAGCAGGAACTATAAGCATGTGACATCATGCCCAGGTTTATAAAATTAAATATAATATGTTTAACGTATTTTGCAAATTTTTGTGCTTAATTCAGCTCAGAAAACACTTACTAGGCCTTACATGTGCCAAGAATTAAGTGGAATATAAGTGTTCCCTTTACATATTTTGGACTCCAAAATGTGTAAAGAATTTTTAATTTAGATTAAAATGTCACAAAAAATAAAAGGAAGAAGTTGTCTCGGACTTAAATGATATAAAAATGTTTTACTTCTTACATCTCAAGAATTCTATACTGATACATCCCCCCCATAGGTGTTGACGTTAACATACCCTTAGAAAAGGAACACTACTAATGAAATTCTAATTCCTTAAAAACTTTTTTTAAAAACACCTACCACACAAGAGTGGGGAACCTGCAGCCTTCTGATTTCTAGACTGTTTTTTTTTTTTTTTTGAGACAGAGCCTCAAGCTGTCACCCTGGAGAGAGTGCTGTGGCATCACAGCTCACAGCAACCTCCAATTTCTGGGCTCAAGCGAGTCTCCTGCCTCCGCCTCCCAAGTAGCTGGGACCACAGGCACCCACCACAACGCCCGGCCATTTTTTTTGGTTGCAGCCGTCATTGTTGTTTGGCGGGCGCAGGCTGGATTCGAACCCGCCAGTTCAGGTGAACATGGCTCAGCCTTAGCCCACTGAGCCACAGGCGCAGAGCCTCTAGACTGTTTTTTATTAAGCATCAAAGGAGGCAAGAAAAGCTTCACCATTTTTACCAAAAGGATTTGCTACATAAAATTTGGATTTAGTCAAAAGGCTGCAGTTAAGGACCAGGAAAGCGTCATGTTTCCTTAAAGCCACAGGTTCCCCATCCTTACAGGGGACTAAGCTCAAGGCTTTAGTTGCCTTGTGGTCTATGCTTCCTGCCTCTAACTTCAGCACACTTATTTTTCAATGAAAGAACAAATTGAGCTCAGCATTTTTAGCTCTCAAACCAAAAATAATCAAGATAATGTTCTTAAAATTATTTCTATAATATGTGAAATGAGTGACGTATTATCTGGTAAGTTAATCAACAGATTTTTTTTTAATCCAGTGTGAAATTCAAGTCGTATTATTTGGAAAAATGGATCAAGTAATCTGTCCCACATGACACATAATCTCAAGCACTTTTTCTGCATACACGAGTTAGATATATCAGAGTTCTCCTTCCAAGAAGTTGCTTATTTCAATAATGATGATTTTCTTTGAAATATTTTGTTTAAGAAACGGGGTCTCAGTCTGTCACCCCAGCTAGAATGCAGTGGCCTCATCACAGCTTACTACTTCAAACTCCTGGGTTTAACAGAGCAATCCTCCTGCCTCAGCATCCAGAGTAGCTAGACTACTCTGCCATCATGTCTGGCTAATTTTTCTAGTAGACATGGTCTCGCTCTTGCTTAGGCTGGTCTCAAACTCCTAACCCCAAGTGATCCTCCTGTCACGGCCTCCCAGAGTGCTAGGATTACAGGTGTGCGCTACTGCACCAGGTCCCAAATACTTGTTATTTATTCTTGCTCATTTGAACCCAGAATCACTTTGTGAACCAGACCAAAAAAAAAAAAGTAGATTTTGTAACAGTGGAGACACAATTTCTTAAACACACTTTTAAAAAGGGTAAATAACATATTAACCATAATATAAAAGAAAGACTAAATCACTGTGGGATCAAACAAACTGGGAATAACACTTTCTAGATATGTGAACCCTGCAGGCCATTTACTTCTTAGAACTTGCCCAGCTGTAATACAGTGACAGTAGTCCCCTTCTTACAGGGTCATTGACAAAAGTACAATTCCTGTTCCAGAAGTTCAAGAAATGCTAGTTCCCTTCCCTATACAAGTCACCCGCATCAGATTTGATTGCAAGTTACTTTTAACTCTTCTCAAAAGTCAAGACTCTAGCCTCTGACACAACCTTGCTGGAATAAAGGATTCTGAAGTGTCTATTCTGAAAGAGATAACACTTATCTATGTAAGTTTTGCTATATTTGTGTAATAGTCATTTTACTTTTTAGTTTCTTCAATTTGTTGCAAAATATTCATAGGAATGTGACTTAGGCCAAGAAGCTAATAGTAACAGAGAAGCTAAGAGTGTAATATGGAAAACAAGGGCTTTTTAATAATTATAAATGGTGAAATACATAGGATAATCTCACCTCTGAAGGGAGATATGAGGTTTTCTTAACTCAAAATGTCTATATATTGCAGGTAATCTTGAAACAGAAACAAAGATCAAGAAATCTGACAAATAATCATAATGCAGTTAAAGTAAATGTCTCCTTTTGCAGACACATGGACCAATATTAATGTTTTGGGTACTAAATAAAAGATCTTATGAAAAGGGAAATACAGTTTGGAAAGCTAAATTTTCCCCCAAAGAGAGTCACTGAATTATCCCTGGAGGGCAAGATAAAGCCCCACAACTGCTCCTTGATCAAAGGCATTATTTTCTTAGTGTAAAACCAGTAATTATTTGTATAATGAAACTTTAGTTCCATTTTACTACTGACCTTTAATGATTTATTCCATTCAAATATGTATTGCACTGGACTACTTAGAACATAAAGTGATAGATGGAAAGCATTCTTCATTTGCCAAGAGAAAACTACAAAACAAGCCAGTAATCTCTTTTGTGCCAGGTCTACAAAATGTTCTTCCACTTTGTGGAGCAAAGTGGCATCTATGAAGAAAATCAGCACAAGCTTTTTCTTAGAAAATTCTGTTAATTTTAGAAATCAGAGAATGTTGCCAGTCAGTTTAAATTTTCACTTAGAAACCTTCCCTGCCTCACATTTTGTTTTGCAACGTTAACCAGTGACTTGAGTATGGTTAAGACACTAGGAAAGTCAGGTTTTAAGATTAGTTCTGGCTGATGAAACTGCTGGAGTCCTTTGAAGGTACAGTTATGTTCATACAACGACCCAGCGAGGGAGGACACAAGCAGAGAGCTTAAATGTCCCTTGAATGGGCTTCAACTGGCCACGGGTCAGCCCTGCTCTGTGGCCCTCCACCAGCTTCTGACTCAGTCCCTCTGCATTGCCAGGGGGGACCTTCCCCCACCTACATGAAGACCGGAAAAGGGAGTCAGGAATATCCCCCTCAGAAAGGTGTCCATGGTTTAGTTTGTAAAGCAGCAGAACATACATGTAATCACACACATGCAAGAAAAGCCACCTTGGGCGTAAAAGCAAATACTGAAAATTCTCCCAAGCACCCAGCTTTGAGAGGCGGCCGTCCTAGGCGCACCGGCTGTAACTAT
Source organism: Arctocebus calabarensis (assembly GCA_963573935.1). Taxonomy (NCBI): domain Eukaryota; kingdom Metazoa; phylum Chordata; class Mammalia; order Primates; family Lorisidae; genus Arctocebus; species Arctocebus calabarensis. The sequence continues at coordinate 2,119 of CAUYON010194981.1, read as the reverse complement.
GATTTTCTCTCCACAGTCACTTTCAGCATGTGACTCGCCAAAGGAACTTACCCTTCCTTTCAGAAATGGTGAAAGAAAAACACTGCTTTGACCCAACTCTGCTTTCCTTTTTTTTTTTTTTAATTTCAGGTTAATATGAGGGCACAAACAACCAACTCACAATATTTGAACTTGTTAGGTAGAGTATGTCTTGTAGTTATGTCCTGTCCCCCAAAGATGTGCCCTACACCCTACATTGTACCCATTCAGTGGGAACACCCCAAAGCCCCCTCTCCCTTCCTCATGCCCTTTCCCCCATCAAAGTTCCTCCCCCCCCCAAATGAATTGAAATGAGTTTTTCTTCTATGTGGGTATGAATTAGATCATCTACTGGCTCATATTAGCATTGAGTACACTGGATTCTTGCTTCTCCATTCTTGTGATACTTTACTGAGAAGAATGTGTTTCTGAATTCCATCCAGGTTAAATACAAAAAAATGTGAAGTCTCCATCTTTTTAATGGCTGAATAGAATTCCATGGTATACATATATCACAGTTTGTTAATCCATTCCTGAGTTGAGGGCATTTAGGTTGTTTCCATATCTTGGCGATTGCAAATTGAGCTGCAATAAACAACCTAGTGCATATGTCCTTATGATAAAATGATTTTAATTCTGTCTTTCTTAACATGGATCGCCCCCTACCACAAGGTCTATATGAGTTCCTAAGTCCCTTTTTCACTTGTGAAATGCTTTGGCATGGTTCACGTAAAATATAAAAAATAGCTCCAACTAATCCATGCTGTTAGAAGAAGACAGTAGTTTCCCTGGAGAGACAGTGGCTCAGAGGGGCTATGACAGTATTTTTTGACCTTAGAAACGATCTACTTGATAATGGGGTTAATCATCTATTTTTTTCTTTTTGAATGCTGGTCATTAAGTGTGCTTCATTTATGTAAATGTAACAAGCTACACTCTTGAGACCTATTACTTTGCTGTATGTTACTAAAAAGTTGACTATTCTTCTTTATTCAGGCTTTTAAAAACAAACATATATTTGGGGCTTATATGACTAGATTTGTAGGTTTAGGAAACAGAAGGAAAATTCTGCTTTGATGGTGATAATGATGAAAGACAAAATTTCCTGTTCATTCACTCATACCTCTTTTCTAACTTTATACAATCAAATTAAAAGGAAATTATTTCTGTGTAAACACATTTGAACACCAGCTAACTAGCATAGCAGAAGAAAAATAGTAATAACTGCCACCCAACGGTCCCAGGCCTCAGTGCTCTTGCGGGAAGGTAGGAAACTGCTAAGAAAGATGTACTGGCACATCTGTACAGTAGGTAGTTACAAATGTTAATGGAATATTATCACTTACGTGCAAATCACAGTGTTTTTCCCTCTGCCTGGCCCACTGTAGGTACTAAGAGAAATCCCCCTGAGCCAGTTGGGCCAGTGGCCAAGGCCTGAGCAATCAAGAACCGGAGCATCAGACTCTCCATTATTCTCCAACACTGTGCTTATGTGAGTGCAGGCAGCTGAAAGGTGTTGGAGAGCACAGGCCAGCGAGGAAGGGGAGAGAGAGAGAAGGTAACTGTACAAAAGCAAAGAGTTTAGTCAGGCATAGTGGCTCATGCCTATAATCCCAGCACTCTGGGAGACTGAGACAAGAGAATCACTGGAGGTCAGGAGTTTGAGAAGAGCCTAAACAAGAGCAAGACCTCATCTCTACAAAAAATAAAACAAAAGCATTAGCTGGGGGTGGTGGTACACACCCCTAGTCCTAGCTGATTAGAAGACCGAGGCAGGAGGATCACTTCAGCTCAGGAATTTTTTTTTTTTTTTAAGTTTGTATTTATTTATTTATTTATTTATTTTCTGGGTGTAGTTTTCTACATGTTTGATCCTATCCGTTCGCATACAGAGATAATTGTATTGTGCACATACATTTTCTTTCTTCCTATGTTTTCCTTTCTATCCTTTTCTGTCTCCTAGCTCACAGCAACCTCCAACTCCTGGGCTCAGGCGATTCTCTTGCGTCGGTCTCCCGAGTGGCTGGGACTGGCAGGCACCCGCCACAACGCCCGGCTATCTGCCGAGGCGAGGCCCCGCCACCTTCGGCATATGGGTCTG
>CAUYON010194971.1:0-14377 GCA_963573935.1 Arctocebus calabarensis | reverse complement strand
ATCTCTAGAATGGAAGAAAAAGTATCCAATGTATACACCCCTAATATGAGACAAATTCTTTATCGTTCAAGTGAAGGCTACAACCCATTTATTGCACAGGAAGACGAGGAAAGGGGAGAGGGAGGGAAGGGGAGGGAGAGGATGGGGGGAGATGGGACAAAGGGTGAGATCACATGTGTAGTACATATTTGAAGGGTCAGGAGAAAACTTCTAAATATGGATCAAAATGTTTTCACATAGTAAACGAGAAAATCTCATGAATGTTATGTCAATCAGGTTGATAACAATATCTCAGATTGCATGTGAAGCCCACACACTGTACCCCATGATTGAACTAATGTACACAGCTATGATTCAATAAAAAAAAAAACATGTGATATATGTATACCATGAAGTACTACTAAACCTTAAAAATGGAGAACTAAAACTTCTTGTGTTAGCCCTGATGGAACCTGAGACCATTCTTCTAACTGAAGCATCACAACAATAGAAAACCAAACACCACATTTACTCACCGTCAAATTGGAATTAACTGATCAATACTTACATGCACATATGAAAATCACTCTCATCAGAATCAAGCAGGTGGGAGGAAAGACTGCATGGTGTCTGGTGATGGGCATCCTTGAGAATTTGACTCAAACACTACAAAGGCAACTTATGTTACCAAAATGTTGGTACTCTTGTAATATTCTGAAATTAAAAAAAAAAAAAGAAGCAGAACACTGCTCTTCAGAGCTTTGGGTGTGGTGGAGGAGATAAGACAATATTCATACAAAAATGAGTGTTGTTCTTTCTCAGAAGTCTCTGATTACAAGTCCTTCTTTGACCACCCCAATTAATAAGGCAGTTACCAAATCTTGCCCTTATAGTTCCCTCTCCATAGCCTTTTTTTTTCCTTCTCCACAACCCTTGTCTCCCTTTGACATATTTTACTTGTTTACTTACCATCTGTCTCCTCCACCAAGACATAAGTTCTACTGGTGAAAGGAATATTTGTTGTTTAGTTCACTGCTTTATCTCCAGAGACTAGACCAGTGACTGGTATATAATATACATATATTAGATATTTTTTTACTGTAGGTATATATTATACACAAAATATTGAGTACATTTTCCCAATATGTTCATTTTTCATTTCACTATAAGACATACCAAAAAAGTATTTTTTAATGTGTTTTAAGAAGCAACACATATATCACAACAGGTCAACATGCAACATACTTTGATAAATCTGAAAGTATAAAATATGAATAAATTGAACACTAGCAAAAATATTCTCCATGACATTTAAAGGTAATTTATTTTATAATAGCAAATATGTAAAACAACATTCACTTACCACAGCCAGAAAATTTTAAAAATTCTATGTCTTTTTAAAGTACTGAACTTAGAATATTAATAGATGTGCTGGGCAGGATGGCTCATGCCTGTAATCCTAGCACTCTGGGAGATGGAGGCAGGTGGATCACCTGAGCTCCAGAGTTCAAGACCACCCTCTGAAGAATGAGACCCAGTCTCTACTAAAATTAGAAAAAGAAAATTAGCCAGGCATTATGGAGGGTGCCTGTAGTCCCAACTACTCAGGAAGCTGAGGCAAGAGTATCTCTTGAGCCCAAGAGTTTGAGGTTGCTACAAGTTATGATGAAACAGCACTCAACTCAGGGAAACAGGAATGAGATTCTATCTAAAAAACAAATAAGCAAACAAACAAAAAAAAACAGGAAATAAGAATAAGGTTGATAGAATATAAACATCAGAAACATTAGTTTCTAAAACCCAAACAAAGAATATTAATAGATGTTTCAAAAATGAAAGAACACTTTTAAAGGCAAGAAAATACTCTCTCTCCTTTTTTTTTTTTTTTTTTGCTTCATACTTTTATAGAGAGAGAGATGGAGAGAAGTATCTTTTCAGAAAGATTACTACATTTTTTTCAACTTAGTAAAAAGTAGATGAAAGTGGATAACTTAATAGTAGATTGTTCGTTCCTAAAATAATTTGGGGGGATCTTTCTCACGTCAGAACAAATCAATATGTAAAAATAGGAAGTTCAGAGTGTTGTCTTTTTTAAAGTAATTTGTTCTTCAGTTTCCAAGAATAAACTTGGATAAGATAGCTGTACCATCCTTATACATTTTGATTTCTAGTAAACATTTTTAAAAGCCACTGGTTTCACTCCGTTGGTTGCCACTTTGCTTATTTTCCCCCTGAAAGAATTTTGAATTGTTCACTACTTCAGTTTTAAGTGTTTGAAGCAAAAACTGGCATGAATATTAATAACCAGAAGCTTTTATCAAGACTTTTCTACTGTGGTACTAGGCATGGTATTACAAAAGAAAAGAAAAAGGATTTAAACAAATAAAGGCTGTTTACAAGTATCAGAAAGATTAGATTATTTTCCTAGAACGAAGTGTAGATGCCATTATTTGAAATCAAAATAGTCAATTTCATAGCATGAGATAGATGAATCTTCTGAGCTATTAAAATTATTATCATTATTTTCATTATTATCATTTTTAAAGCTGTGACCAAGAAAAATCCACAAAAATAACAAGTCAAGAAAATGTTTCCTTTTGATAGTGAGCAGTTATGTTATTTACCAGACTATATCAGTGGCCTCTGACAGGAATTCTGATGCCTTGACCTTAGACGGGTTTCCAAAGACTCAAAGCTTCTTTCTCTGAAATGGCAATCTCAAACAGTCTACAGTAGTCTTATTAAGTCCAAAATGATTTTTATTCTGTTGACAGACACAAGTAGAGTCTAAAGCCCAGCAGACATAGTCAGAAAATAATGAATTTATGGTGAGACTAATCAAATACTAGCAGCATTCTCTTTTTTCTTCCTCCTCATCAAAACTAAGAACAGAAAATAAAAACATAAGTAACAAATGACCTTTCTGGAGTCCAAAATGAAAATGTCCTTTTGACTTCTTCAGTAATGAAATCCAAATGCAATGTGAAAAGAATAAATGGATCACTCAGCATATTGGTTTAATCCATTTTAGAAATGAAGGTCTTGCTCTCATGTGGGGTAAAAGAACTGGTCCCCGACAATTTCAATCAGAACGCTTGGCAAAACCAATCAACCACACATAAAATAATGAACTTGTCAGATATTTCCCTGCTCGGCCAATCACAGCTTTTACAAATGAAATACAACTAACAACCACAACCAGGAGTGGATATTCTGGTGCTGGTGGTACGTTAGTGGGGTTTCACTTTGGAATATTTTCTCAACTCCAGAATGTTCTTGTACACGTTTCCGTGTCTATCTCACTATATTCCCATTAGCTAAATCATTTACTTAAACTTTAAAAATTTAACTCTGGAACATTCACCTAGTTATTAATAAAGCCTCGTAGAATCAAAATTATACAAATTAGAGCTGGAGAAGATCTTAGAGGACATACTATCTAGTGATTTTAAGTTGTGATCTATTGATATGTGGGGAGCCTTCTAGGAATCAATAAAAGCATTTTATTTTATGTGTTTTACATCTTGATATGACATACGGTATAAGACTCCCTTTGAGAATGAGTTTTGCCCTAAACCAAAGTATGAAATACATTCATCTGAGTTCAACCATCTTATTTTATAGATGGGAAATCTGAGGTCCTTACCTGCTTAGCGACTAGGACTTACTAAGAGGCACATATCTAATAGCAACCAGTCAGAACAACTCTGTTACATTCTTCCTGATTTGTAAAAGAAAAAGAAAAAACTCAAGTCAAACAGGTTTACAAGAAGGAAATTTAGTTCACATAAAAATGAAAAACTTGAGAATAGTTTCAAATAAAACAGGATTTAGATACCCCGAAATGACACAAATGCCTAAAGAGGCAACTTGAGATTTATATTTCATCAGCCTCAAGTCTAGTGGGAAGAGAGCTTCTCTTTCACAGGAGTTTCATCCTATTTGAGCTAATATTGAACCTCACCAGCTTACATCACAACAATGAACCCATCACTGTGTCCCAGATGATGGAATGTTCAGATTAGGCATAGGTCACATGCCCACCCTTTGCACAGTAGGTAGTGTGAGCCCACTGGAAGCATGAGAGTGGACTATAGGGGAAGGGTGGTTGTCCCAGTGAAAATTGAGGCTCAGTTCTACTCCAGAAGGGGTAATGCATGTTGTAAGAACAGCACAAAATGTCCATGGCTTTTGGGCGTGTGACTTCCTGTCCATAATGTCTCCCTAAGCCACTCTCCTTCTTAATGTAGGTCCAAGGGGCACACTCTGATAAAAGGCAAAAATGGCAACAGCAAACATTAGAAACAATCAAATGTCTCACCTCTTCTTTTTCTGTTCCTTACTCTTAAGAAAAACCCTACTGTATTCCAAGTGCCCTCTGGATGCCACCTGCTATGATAAAACAGCTAACAAATTAACTTACTTTCTACAGTGAGCCCTAAGGTCTTCCCTGAGCCAGCTACTACGCCCTGCAGATGTGCAGTCACATCACCCCTCTGTCCAACTGCTTGCAGTCTCCACAATTTGTTAGCTCTGTGACCTGTGCTCCCCAAGGCAGTCATTCTTTTATTTGTCTCTATACCTTACCACTTGACACAATGTTTGGCACTTTCCAAATGCTGAATAAATGTGGGTTATTGTTGTGGTAATGATTTAGGCAGCCTTCCTAAAAAAACGAGTTCCCAGAACACAATCCTATCAGATAGCTCACCAAGACAGCCCTCTGAGAAATTCACGATTGGCATATTAGTATATCAAGTGCTCTAACGTGTCTTGGGGGTGAAAATTGTTTAATATTATTAACACTTGTTTGCAATATTCATAATTTATTTTAACTTTAATGCTAATGTCCAATGAGATAAATATTCCATAGAAGAAATCTAAGGAAACACCACTTTTTTTCCATTGGGGGGGATGGGGTTTATTTTGTTTTGCAGCAACAATTTACAAAAAATAACACTTAACTGAAAAAAATAGACCTCTCACTCACTCAATTATTCAGCCAGCCCTTATTTGCTGGGTGCCTAATCTATGAGAGGCAGGGTTTCTGCCTGCTAAGAATCCATTAAATGGAAACAGGCAGGAGCATTTTGAAAAATGCAATAAAATGTTAAAATTTGCTTCATCAAAAATGAATGAGAAGTATAATAAGGGTAAAAATTGAACACAATTTAAATAATACAAAGTCATCCTATTCTTATTAGAATTTGAGACATTTCTTAGGCAAAATAGATCAGGGTGATGGTTGGCACAACAGATCTGGGTGTCAGAAACCAAATGATTGGAAGACTCAGAAATGTTTAGTCTGAGCAGGAACTAAAAATAATTTGCCTTTTTTAATAGTACAATTGCTTGAAACTCTCCTTATGTTCCCTTGTGATGCCCACACACAGTTTCCAGGTGCCATTTGATCTCTGGGCATCCACTGTACAAAGTTCTGAGGCTTCAGGGGGCAGCGCCCATCCCGCAGGGCAGAAAGATGGACAAGACACAGGGAGGAGAATGAACCTTCAGGGTCAGTCCGTGTGGGACTGCTAATTGTGTGTGTGGGAAATGATATCTGTTTCCTTTCTTACTTTATTCCCTTTCTTTCTCTTTTTCATCCTCTCTCACTCTCTTTATTTTTCTCCTTTCTTCCTTCTTCCTTTTCCCCCATCTCTTTCTTCTCTCTTTTCTATTTCCATTCTTTCAATGGCAACTGGCAAACAAACTCCCATCAACATTTCCGAATTGTAAACAGAGAACACATTTGGTTTACAAAATATTTTAATACGATGTAAAGGATTTTACCCGATATACAAGTTTGTGCACTCATCCTAGAAGTGGTTCATCCCTCATTGCTGAATATCACTGCCATCACCTTCAAAGTCCTCCCCTTGGGAAGCTTTGCCCTGAAGCCAGCATGACCGTCACACACTCACCAACGCTGGTGACCAACACTCATCAACAATAAGAAACACCACTCAGCAAACACGAGCGCAGCCGTGAGATGCTGACGTGCCAAGTTCTTCACACAGTGCTGGCAAAATACGCACAGAGGGGCAAATTCGTGAAATTAATTGTCAGACCTCAACAGTTCTGTTGTTGTCAGACTGACAACAATTATTGTCAGACTATAACAGTTCTGATGGCCATTTTAGAAAAAGAGTTCCAAAATTGCTCTGAAGGGTGGATTAGGTGCTAGCATGACTTCATAGCTTCCCAAGGGGAATACTTCGAAGGTGACCCTAGTGATCAGCAAACAGGGATGTAGCACTTTTTTCTAGGATGAGTTTGTGGACTTAATTGTCCATCTTTGCAGTGCCCACCCTTGCATGGGGCTGTGTATGTGTTAAAGCATTGAAATAAGTGATCTGCTGATTTTTCAGTCAAAATAATTTAAGGGGATTTTTATGACTAATTTCGTTCTTTAATTCAAAACCATTTCCTAAGTGCTTACCCTGAACCAGAGGCACCGTGCCCAGCCCTGGAGCTGCAAACTGAATCACGGACACAGCGTCAGGTCCAGTTCCCAGCTCATAGTCAGGTCAAGAGACCCCCCCATTGTAATATAATAACTTAGTAGTGTCTAGAAATTTAAATAACTGCAAACCTGGATGCATCAGGAAGACCTCAAAAATAGGCTAAATTTTAAAGGATAAAGGATAGTTTAAGCATTTCAAACTTACGGTGGATTCATCTTGGACAACAACCACAAGACTCTTGATTTGTTTCCTTTCCACAGAGTGGCTCTAACATGCATCTTTGCTTTCCTTCATACTCCTGTGTGAATTCGTTTAATTTCCTTGCCTTTCTGTGTCACCACAGGAACTGTTCTGTGTTGGCATATTGGCATCTATCTTGGGCATTTATTTCATTCTATTTTGACTTTACTTTTCTTGAACACCATGTGGCTCCAATAAACAAACGCAACTCCTTAAGTGTTTCTGACAGGTTTGGCATGATTAAATCAACTTATGGAAATGTCTTAAGACAAGTTGTATGCTTTTCTCTTAAAAAGCTGCAGGTTTTATAAGTCGAGCTAGAGAATGTTGTGAAAAGGGAGCCTAATATAAGATGGGGTTTAGTTTACTCTAAGGGAAAATGTGTACCGAGAAAATGGCAATAATTTTTTAAAACCTACCCAAAATCAGGCAATTATATTGAACATGTGATACATATAGGTTAATGAGGCTTTAATAAATTTTAATTGCATAAGGGCTACATTCTTACTGCATCGTTTTTAAAAATGCAGGTAAACAAAAAGAATGAGAAAACTTAAAAATCACTATAATCTCAGTGCCCAAGGATAACCAAAAAAAAAATTGGAAATTTTTTTCCAGGATTGCTATACATTTACTTATTTACTTAAATATTTTTTTGACAAAAATGAGTTCATATTATGAAAACTATTTTGTAACATATATATTTTATTTATTTATTTATTTATTTATTTATTTATTTATTTATTTATTTATTTTGTAGAGACAGAGTCTTCACTTTTTAACCCTCTGTAGAGTGCTGTGGCATCACACAGCTCACAGCAACCTCCAGCTCCTGAGCTTAGGCGATTCTCTATCCTCAGCCTCCTGTGGTGGGCACTACAGGTGCCCACCACAACGCCTGGCTATTTTTTGATGCAGTTTGGCCGGGACTGGATTTGAACCCATCACCCTACTCACTGAGCCACAGGCACCACCCCTGTAACCTATATTTTTCCACTTAGTAATGGAACATCTTTTTAATCTATGTATGTATGTACATATTCATTTATCTATTTATCTATCTATATATAGGATGTCCATAAAGTTTATGGACAGTCTAGAATTATTCATTCTTCAAAGAGCCCCAATTCCTTCTGGTGGAGAACCTCCTTTAGAAGATAATATTTGGGGAGCTAGTTGTGCTCACATCACTATTGCCTAGTCACTACCAGACTGTCCCACTGGACAGAGAAGTAGGATGCGCATACAGCATACGTACATAGAAACATTGACATCTAATGCATTGATGTCTATATTGTGCATTGAAAACTCCCAGGGCATCCTGATAACTCTAATTCCAATCCAACCACCCCACCATAGCACGTCCTCCAGTGTTCTCCCTTTTCATATCCCTAACTATCTTTTCTAATACTGAGAAATCTGCACTAATGATCCTGACATATGTACAGGTCACAGCCACCCACTGTGTGTGACCCATCAGAATTCTGTCATCCCCTTATGTGGGTGTTCTTATGACCTCACCTGAGGTATTACTCAGCTCAGCTCTAGCACCTCTTGCTGGTATGCCCACCCACAAAACACCCTCCTCAGCCTGCTCAGACTCTGATGCCCCACTGCAAGCCTTTTACATCCAAATAAAGTGCTAATGGCCTGGGCGAGGCTGCTGTCCACAAGGAAGGCCTCCTCACCTGACTGGGACTGCATATCCTGGGCCAGGAAGCCCCTCTCCAAGACATACTGCCTATCTCATAAATCCCCATCACCCTGGTATCTTTCAGGAATTCTGACATCCTCACTCAGGGCTTCCTACATGGCCTTCTCTCTTCCCTTGCACGTTTTCCAGCACCCTCCTCTGGGCCATCACCTTCCTTTTTATACCAGTTTGACCTCCCTCTACCCCTCTCAGGTATGAGCACCCATCTTGCCTGACCCCTCCTAATTGCTTTTGAGTTAAATTGTTCAAAGAAAAAGTAAAGAAAAGGAAAGAGAGAGGGAAAAAAGAAAAGGAAGAGAAATAAAGGCATTTTAGTGAAAAAGAATTTATAGTTTCTTATCCTATATTTTATCACGTATAATGAATCTTCTCTTTACACAATAGAAATGTTCTTAATGTAATTAATCAAAAATAAAATTATGAGCTTTTTTCTTTTTCTTTCTTAAAAAATGAGGCTGTTAAATACTGAGAATGATCAAAACTTATATTTGCTGGTGGGTGGGAAGGGGAGGGACTCTAAAGGATTCATCTATACTAGACAAGTAGATTACATCAGAAACAGATAGGTTTGCCCACAGCCAATTTGCTAAATTCTTTCGATTTGAAGAATGAGCACGTTATGTAATTATTCATATTTCTTAGCCTTTTTCTGGGTCACTGGTTCCTTTTGAGACTCTAATGAAAACTGTAGCTCTTTTCAGAAAAATGTGCACATTTACTCTCTCTCTCTCTCTCTCTCACACACACACACACACACACACACACACGCTCATATTTGCATTCAAATTCATTGCAGTCATGTTCTTCTCAGATAGTATTTGACCTGCAGGTTAAGGACAGAAAAGAGTCTTTCAAGAATGTCAATGTTTGCTGTATAAACATAACATTAGCACCCAGTCATTACAACCAAACCACCCTAGGCTTGAATGCTTACTCTGCCCCTTACTTTATATCTTTGGCCTAAAGTTCTTTAAGTCCTATTTATAAAATGGAGATAATAACTACCTTCCAGCCATTTGAGAAAATCTGATTTTTTTTCAGAAAACATAATGGTTGCTAGCAGGAGTTAATTTTTATGATGTCACCCTTGGAACCACCTCATCACTTTCAGGATTTTTCAGCTTTTCACCATATGCTTAATGCAACACTAGATGTGAGATTTTGAAAGTCCAAGATCATTTAGGGCCTATCTTGTTGATCTTTGTGAAACGATATCTCTATAGTGATAATTCTTGAGTGGTGAAAATACCAGTAGTGCTAAATATGTGTTGACTCTTCTACTAGCATCAGAGACTCCAACCTACACATCTTCAGAGGGCCTCTGTGAGAATCAGTGTGTGAGGAAAAGTAAAAAGCGGCAAAGGCTATAGGAATTCTGTCAATAGTAGCAGTTCTTTCTTGGCTGTGGATCAATGCTCCAGTACAGGAATATTGGCCCGGGTCACCAAATTGTCTTTTTTAGAACAGTCATTAATTTTAGTTTATATAAGAAATTTTTCTATTTTAACACTTTGCATGGTCTCTCAGTTTGCAACCTCTACTGTAAATGAAGACACGCCTAGATGTAGGTCGATATTGGTCAATATGGGATTTTTGGTTGTCTATCTGTCTGTTTGTTTATGACAAGAACTTGCTCTATTTGTCTGACTAGAATGGAGAGGGTCATCATAGCTCCCTGTAACCTCAAACTCGTGGGCTCCAACGATCCTCCTGCCTTGGCCTCCTGAATAGCTGGGAGTATAGCCACCCGCCAAGATGCCCACCTAATTTTTCTATTTTTAGTAAAGATGGGGTCTTACTGTTACTCAGGCTGGTCTGGAACTCATGTTCAAAATTGATCCCCCAACCATGCCCAGCTATAGCATTAGGATTATAGGCATGAGCCACCTTGTCTGGCCATGGTCTGTGTTTTTGAATAAAAGGAAAGAAAAATATGGCTCGGCACCTGTGGCTCAAGCAGCTAAGGCACCAGCCACATACACGTGAGCTGGCGGGTTCAAATCCAGCCTGGGCAAACCAAACAACAATAATGGCTGCAACAACAATAGCTGGGCATTGTGGCAGGCACCTGTGGTCCCAGCTACTTGGGAGGCAGAGGCAGGAGAATCGCTTGAGCCCAGGAGTTGGAGGCTGCTGTGAGCTGTGATGCCACAGCACTCTACCCAGGACAACAGCTTGAGGCTCTGCCTCAAAAAAAAAAAAAAAAAAGAAAGAAAGAAAAGAAAAGAAAGGAAAATATAACTACATAAAAAGATATGTTAATAATATTAAGGATTTTTTTATAATCATAAGTGTATTCAAGATACTAAGCAAAGAGAGTAAACTCCTGAACAAAACTCCTGAGCATCCAAAGATGCTCATTAAATCTAGAGAGAAATAATGCTATTTTATTTTATGACATGAGGATGGCACTAGGTGTATTTGCCTGTGATTTCAGACATATGGATGATCCTCTGATATTTCAAAAATTAAGAAGTCATGAAATGCCTTAAATAAATATCCAAAACTTAAACTTCAACAGGTATATTTACAAATTCTAGAAAAGTCAACAGAGGCATATGTTCTGTGTAGGTTGTTGTTTTGTTTACCCAAATTGTGACTAATCTAAGTAGTGTATGACTTATCAAAAAATATATGAAATTTTTATCTAAACACTCTCATTAAAAGGAAACAGTTATTTTTATTAAGCAAGATTAAAATAAATGACACAATATTTTCCTAGAAAGAATTGGTAAATTTAAACCTTCTTAAATTAAGAAAATGCATTTCCCTGAGGCAACATATTCCTTTCTTCTAGACAATGTGCTTTGGGCTAATTCTCGTACTGGGGTCATTTCTCTGGTCTGATCCTATGAAACTAAGATCTAAACAAATAAGCAATTAAACAATATGGGCTGAAAATGTTGTCAAGATTTCAATAAGACACAAACATTAAATTAACACAATCTTCAACAAAAAACTAAGTACTTAAAAAAGTTAGGAAACTTAGTGTGGTACCTGTGGCTCAAGGAGTAGGGCGCCAGCCCCATATACCAGAGGTGGTGGGTTCAAATGTGACCTTGGCCAAAAAAAAAAAAAAAAAAGTTAGGAAACTTAGTAGACTTATGTAAAGAAATAATACTGTTTTTCCTAATAGGCTTTCTCTTTGCTAACAAAGTCAAGCTTATGACAGTTTAACTGGCATTGATTAAGCCACTTTTCCTGTGCCCTTACCTATTTTGCTATTCAAGTCACTATACATACACATGCACATATATATGTGTGTGTTCATATATACCTATATATATTATACATAGAATTCCTCTTTGTGTGTGTGTGTGTGTGAGAGAGAGAGAGAGAGATAACTAGGGCTTTTTAAAAAATGCTTTCCTTCTTACAAATCTTTAAAATGTTGAAATCCAAGGGCTCTGGCAGCTTTCAGACCTGAATTATGAGAAACCCTCCCCCACCAACGGTGCCATAAAAAGTACTATCTAAAGCATCTTCAAGGAAGTTATTGAGCCTATTAGTTAACTCAGTAGATATAGCAAATAAATTCTGAGGAAAAGAAACGACATCAATAAGCTGGATAGAAAAACTAGCGCATTTCATTAGCCTTTAGCAAGTAGGACTGGTTATTTTCAGACATGGGGATCATTATCAGAAATGGGAATCATTAAGTTCTAAGAGATAAAGCTCTAGTACTTAAAAAGAGGCACTTATTTGTTTCTTTCCTTGCAAATGTGTCCTGAGTCTCAAGGAGTAAGGCCACAGGAGCCCAGATATATTTGGAAGAGGAGACCTGTGAAGAAATTCTGCGTGAAACCCTGAGTCTTATAAAAATTTACTCTGGACCCCTAACATGGTGTGGCCACATTAGAAGAGGAAGTGCATGGCTTATCCATGCCAAGACGGCAAGAGACAGTTCCCGAGAGCCCTCTGCTGACTAAGTCACAAATTATCTGGATTCTGGATTCCAGAAATGCCCGCAGATAATAGGAGGAAATGAGACTGGGGGGCAGGGGGGGACAAAGAGAGAGTCAGACAGGACCTCTGCTCAGTGAGACAAGGAAGGAAATAATATGACCACAGAAGAAAATGTGTTATGCTAGCACATCTTCTGGGAGAAGGAGCAGCTTAACAGAAGTTATTAGGAAAAGGATTGAGCAGCTAATGCCAATGAGGATGAAAAGTCAGGATGATGTAGACTCTCATGATGTTCCTTCCTAACCTCCCCCCAAAACTTGGCACTGCTGTAAGTATATAAGGAATGGATGGAGGAAACTGAGAGCATCTGAATTATCTATGATAAATTTGAAGTGAGCAAGCAATCATTCAGTTGACAAAGGTTGTTTGCCATAAGCAGAATCAGAACTCCAGATAGATTTTTCAGTTCTTTTTTAAAATAAAGAAAAATTATTTCTTATATATCTGAATTTTATGCATTAAAAATTCTTATTAATATAATTATTATGAACAATACTCCCTCGGTAAATGTTTTCATCTATACTTTCAGCCTTTTTTCCCCATTTTCACATTATATTTGATGTTTTGGTTTTAGGGGGGAGTGGTTCACAGAAATTCAGCACATATGTTTTTCACATGCCATAGCATATGAAAAGAAGCAATAGTAGGAATAGATAAAAATAATGCATAGTGGTTGCTAGATGTCAGGAACAGCTCTAAATGCTTTAAGCATACTAATTCATTTAACTTGCACCAACATCTCATGATAGCAGATAAATCTCATTATAGCAAAATAAAGAGAAACGGCACAGAGAGAATGTCACATGCAGAACCAAATGAGGACCCAGGCCAAGTCCATAATCCGTGCTCTAACCAGGATGTCTCCTTAATCAGTATTGGAGAATATGGCTTCTGAAACCTTACTCTCTATATATAATATGAATATTCAAAAACTACTGATGGAATAAACAGGTGATGTTATAATATCATGATATTCTAAAATTATTTATCCACCATCATCAATTTAAACATTGATCCTATTGCTAGAGAATCTAACAGCATTCAAAACAGCACTGTGATGAACTGCCAGTTTGGAAAACGGACCCTACTCTGGGTTATGTTCAGATTATATGACTCTTTCACCTTTTAAAAAATTGACCCAAGACTTTGACAGAAATGTCATCAGAAAAGATGGAGAAATGGCAAATACGCCTTTGAAATGAAGCCCCACATTGCATGTCATTTGGGAAATGCAAATAAAAACAGCAGTGAGTTATCACTATACAAAAATTACAATTACCAAAATTTGGGATGCTGGCAACCCGAAACACTAGGGAGGTTGTGGAGCATCACTAAACTTTCTTCCATTGCTGTTGGGAATATGAAATGGTCCAACCAATTTAGAAAACATTTTGACATTGTATTACAAAACTAAACATACTCATAAAATCCAGCAATCAGACTTCTTGATGTCTATCCAAAGGAGTTGAAAACACGTCCACACAAAAACCTGTATGCAGATGTTTAGAGAAGATTTATTCATTTTACGCAAAAACCTAGAAGCAACTACTATGTCCTTCAGTAAATAAGTAAACTGTGTTACAGGAATGGATACAAGAATGGAATAGTTTTGTCTTTTTTTTGTTTTTTTTTGGGACAGAGTCTCAAGCTATTGCCCTGAGTAGAATGCCATGGTGTTACAGATCACAGCAACCTCCAACTCTTGGGTTTAAGTGATTCTCTTGCCTCAGCCTCCTGAGTAGTTGGGACTACAGGCGCCGGCCACAGTGCCCAGCTATTTTTTGGTTGTAGTTTTCATTGTTGTTTGGCAGGCCCAGGCTGGATTTGAACCCACCAGCTCTGGTGTATGTGGCGAGTGCTGTAGCCCCTGAGCGAACCTGCAACCCGTGATTTCTTACCTGCACCATTTTCAGACCGGCTATGGGCCTCTGGGCGCAGAACTTGGCTCTTCACCACAGAAGTGACATGTTTATTTAAACAAGTAAATTCAGGGTGACATTTTTGTATTCTCAGC
>CAUYON010194969.1:0-13757 GCA_963573935.1 Arctocebus calabarensis | reverse complement strand
CGTGGGTCAATGGGCACTTGGGCTTCTTCCATGACTTAGCAATTATGAATTGGGCTGCAATAAACATTCTGGTACAGATATCTTTGTTATGATGTGATTTTTGGTCTTCTGGATATATACCTAGTAAAGGAATTATAGGATCAAATGGCAGGTCTATTTTTAGCTCTGTAAGTATTCTCCAAACATCCTTCCAAAAGGAATGTGTTAGTGTGCATTCCCACCAGCAATGTAGAAGTGTTCCCTTTTCTCCACATCCACGCCAGCATCTCTGGTTTTGGGATTTTGTTATGTGGGCCAATCTTACTGGAGTTAGATGATATCTCAAAGTAGTTTTGATTTGCATTTCCCTGATGATTAAGGATGGTGAGCATTTTTTCAAGTGTCTGTAGGCCGTGTGCCTGTCTTCTTTAGAGAAGTTTCTCTTCAAGTCCTTTGCCCACTCTGAGATGGGATCACTTGTCCTTTTGTTGCTAATACGTTTGAGTTCTCTGTGTATTCTGGTTATTAAACCTTTGTCGGAGGCATAACCTGATGAATTTAGAATTTATACTTTAGAGTTCTGTGCCAGGGTATGGAGTTTGGGAAGAGCTAGCCCCCTAACACCCCCCTCCTTCTGCACCTTTGTTTTTCTGGGCTTAGTCCTGCACTGTGAGGGGCCTGCT
This sequence comes from Arctocebus calabarensis, assembly GCA_963573935.1. Lineage (NCBI taxonomy): Eukaryota > Metazoa > Chordata > Mammalia > Primates > Lorisidae > Arctocebus > Arctocebus calabarensis. The sequence continues at coordinate 13,095 of CAUYON010194969.1, read as the reverse complement.
GCTCATGCCTGTGAGCGTGTTTGGCCCACGAGTCCAAGCTGTGCTCATATCTCTGAAGTACTTCTTGATAATACCCAAATTGAGAATAAGAGCCTGACTCTATGAAGGGCAGTTGCAAGGCTTGGGGAGGCAGGCAAGGCAAAGAAATTGCCAGAGAAAGATTCCCTGAGGCAGCGGCAGGGATCTGCCTTGGCTGGGCCTGGGGATAATGAGTTCTGCAATCTCCTAGCCACCTCGTCTGGGAAAACAGATGCGTTCTGGATACTTTCTTTGTCGTCGCTCACATCCAAGCAGTTAGGGTTTCCATTTTCTTACCAAGTAACTTAAATGGATTTCTTTCCACCTGTAGTTGATGCCATCATCTCCCACCTGGATGACTGCAACTGCCTCAGTCTAACCCATCTCCCTGCCTCAGTCTTGTCTCCTTCCACTCCATTTCCCCCACAGTAGCTGGAATGATGTTCATGATTATGCCTGTTAGAAACCACATTCCAAGCTTCTTAGTGTGCCATTAGCAGTAATTGGTGAGCTGACCTCTGCTGACCCCCTCGCTGCAGTGTTCAGCTCTGTCTGGCCTCCAACACATGTAAACATACCACACACAGACACCACATCCACTCACATAAACGGTACCCTCACACTTGCAATATCAACATGAACACCCACGCAACATACACATTCCTGCATACCACACACACACATACATGCATACCCTATCACACACAGAACACACAGCCGTGTGCACACATTCCTGCACACATCACACCCTCTCACACATACTCATTCTCCACACACATAGACATGAACTCCACACAAACTCACATACACAAATCACACTACACACTTATACTCCACACATACTCTCACTCTACATTCACACATATGTTCACACATACCCCCAAACTCCACATACACCTCATGCCTCCACACACTACACCACACAGAGTCTGGGCTTAGCTGCACTGATTTCTCATTCCTTCAGTCCCTAGAGCCTAGGGCTAGTCCTGTATACCACTGGCCCCTTCTGGCAATGCTTCTTGGTCCTTCACAACTAGGTGACTAGGCTCACCTCCAGAAAGCCTTTCCTAACCCCCAAAGCTTGACCCTTTGGGAGTTGGAAGATCTGAAGTGGTCCAAGGATGCCCTTAAGAATCAAACCTAAGGGCTGGGCGCCTGTGGCTCAGCAGGCTAAGGCGCCAGCCACGTACACCTGAGCTGGCGGGTTTGAATCCAGCCCCGGGTCCGCCAAACAACAATGACGGCTGCAACCAAAAAATGGCTGGGCGTTGTGGCAGGCGCCTGTGGTCCCAGCTACTTGGGAGGCAAAGGCAAGAGACTCACTTGAGCCCAGGAATTGGAGGTTGCTGTGAGCTGTGATGCCACAGCACTCTATCCAGGGTGACAGCTTGAGGCTCTGTCTCAAAAAAAAAAAAAAAAAGAATCAAACCTAAGCTCTTTGGTCTCAGCCACAGAAGCACCATGATGAAGGGAACGTCATCGTTTGAAAAGCGTCAGAATAAGACACATACGTTGTGCCACTGCTGTAAGGCCTACTACCTGCAAAAGTCCACCTGTGGCAAATGTGGCTATTCTGCCAAGCGTAAGAGAAAGTATAACTGGAGTGCTAAGGCTAAAAGAAGAAATACCACTGGGACTGGTTGTATGAGGCACCTAAAAATTGTGTACCGCAGATTCAGGCATGGATTCTGTGAAGGAACAACACCTAAACCCAAGAGGGCAGCTGTTGCAGCATCCAGTTCATCTTAAGAATTTTAACAATTAGTCATGCAATAAATGTTTTGGTTTTTAAAAATCTAAAAAAAAAAGAATCAAACCTAAGAGGTGAAGACTTGACTGGTTGGCTTGGGAGTAGGAACCAGAGCCTAGCTTCTTTTTTTTTTTTTTTTTAAAGAGACATTTATTTCTTTATTTATTTATGTTTGTTTGTTTTTGTTTTTTGGAGACAGAGCCTCAAGCTGTCACCCTGGTTTGGGTGCTGTGGCATCCCAGCTCACAGCAACCTCTAATTCCTGGGCTCAAGTGAGTCTCCTGCCTCTGCCTCCCGAGTAGCTGGGACTACAGGTGCCCACCACAACGCCCAGCCATTTTTTGGTTGCAGCCATCATTATTGTTTGGCGGGCCCAGGCTGGATTCGAACCAGGGAGCTCAGGTGTACGTGGCTGGCGCCTTAGCCCGTTGAGCCACAGGCGCCAAGCCCAGAGCCTAGCTTCTTAAACCATGATATTTCTTAAATGTTTTACCTACTCAACGTGTATTATTTTTGTCACCCTGTCTGTTGTCTCAGTGTCATTAGAGGTATAATATTATTTATTTATTTTTGGGTAGAGACAGAGTCTCACTCTATCGCGTCACACAGCTCACAGCAGTCTCCAACTCCTGAGCTTAGGCGATTCTCTTGCCTCAGCCTCTCAAGTAGCTGGGACTACAGGCACCCGCCACAACACCCGGCTATTTTTTGTTGCAGTTTGGCCGGGGCTGGGTTCGAAACCACCACCCTCAGTATATGAGGCCAGCTCCCTACTCACTGAGCCACAGGTGCCGCCAGAGGTATAATATTTAAAACCGGGGAAGCCTGTGTGCCTATGATCCACAGGGAAATGGAATGCCAGCCCCACAGCACTTTCAGGTTGGATGGCAGGGAACTAGTGGGTAAGAAGTGGGGAAGTAAAACAGCAGGGGGTGAGCACACACACAGGCCTGAGGGGCTTCAGTGTCCTGCTGGAAAGTCCCAAGTTCTTCAAAATGTGTCTAGTTTCCTTCTCTCTTTCTTTCTTTTTTTTTTTTTTTGAGGCAGAGCCTCAAGCTGTCACCCTGGATAGAGTGCTGTGGCATCACAGCTCACAGCAACCTCCAATTCCTGGGCTCAAGTGAGTCTCCTGCCTCCACCTCCCACGTAGCTGGGACCACAGGCGCCCGCCACAATGCCAGGACAGTTTTTTTCGGTTGCAGCCGTCATTGTTATTTGGCAGGCCCAGGATGGATTCGAATCCTCCTGCTCAGGTGTACGTGGCTGGCGCCTTTAGCCTGTTGAGCCACAGGTGCCGAGCCTCTTTTTTTTTTTTTTTGAGACAGAGCCTCAAGTTGTCACCCTGGATAGAGTGCTGTGGCATCACAGCTCACAGCAATCTCCAATTCCTGGGCTCAAGTGAGTCTCCTGCCTCCACCTCCCAAGTAGCTGGGACCACAGGCACCTGCCACAACGCCTGGCCATTTTTTGGTTGCAGCCGGGGCTGGATTTGAACCCGCCAGCTCAGGGGTACATGGCTGGCACCTTAGCCCGTTGAGCCACAGGCGCCAAGCCAAAATGTATCTAGTTTCAAGTGAATTAAGTTCCAATGCTTGTTGGGCCCATAAGATCTTCTGAGGGGATCTTCACTTCTAGTAAGTAGAGTGTTGAAGCCACACGGTAGGCTGGCTGTGGGTAGGGTGCAGAACCTGAACCCAGAGCCTGATAATAGCAGTGATTAAGATGAACCAGATGGGTGGATGGCCCAATTTAGGAACTCAGAGGAATATGAAGGAGAGTTATCAGTCTCAAATATAGAGATGGAGAAGGACGCGGCACCCAGGAAGCTTCCTGTGACCTCTGTAAACAGCAGCTTCAGGATCAATTGCCATGCTCTAGAGTCTTAAACAGGCAGAGACCAGAAAGAGCAGTCATCCTCTGAGGGAAGGAGGAAGGTTTCATGACTGATGGTGTATAGAGGGGAGGGCCAAGAAGGGGGGTCAGATTGCAGCAGGGGTTGAGCGAGGGTTCGGAGTACACAAGGAGTTCATCTTGGACGGGAGGGAACACAGCCTTCTCCAGGTTAGGAAGGACATTGTAATGCAGGTAAGTGGATGTAACAACCACTGGCATTTCTTTACCTGCTCTTGCCCTTGGTAACCTTAACTAATATGCCAAGTCAGCCACAGATTCCTGAAGCCACACCCTGGGACTTCTCTGCCCCCAGAAATTCTCCCTCTGATAACTTCCATGCCAACCACTCTCTGCCACGGTGTTCCATTCCTTCAGAGCCTTCCTGTTCCTGTCACCACACTCAGGTGTGCAGCCTCTGGCCTCCCGGCCTCTAAGGGCCTTCCTACCTCAGTCTCTATACTCTAGGCCTAACCCACAGATCTCCACTTCAGTTTTTCTGAAAACACCTACAGTTTCTTTGTCCATTCTTCTGCTTCTCTGTACTCTGTAAATCTCTAGCCCCAAGGCTTCTGGCTCACATTAACAAATTCCCAAACCTTAAGCTTCAGTCTTAGTTTCTCTCCTCAGCTTCTAGACTTAGGGCGTCAGTTGCCTACTGGCTGTTTCCAACTGGATAGTAAGTGGAGAGAAAGATAGGGTGCTAATGGCAAGGGATGGGGGTCCAGGGTGGGAGGCTGAGGATTAGTGACACGTTGGACCCAGGAGGGAAGCACATCTGGATCCCAGAGCTGGGAAATTCTCAATCTTTGGAGCTGTTTGGAAATTCAGTTGAGGGAAGGAGTTTGGGTAGGGATGTCTATCATCAGGTGAATGAGATTGTGGGTTAGTTTTGCCCTTTTCATCCTGATGGTCCTGTGTCCTCACCCTCCTCTCACCTGGTGGGACCAGTGTCCCGCTAGTTTGTCACTATTTATGCAATCCCTTCGTCACTTCTCAACCCCAGCACACAGTCTGTCCTTTCCGGCGCAGCCTCACCCTTCCCTCCCCACTCTCCGTGGACCCAGGGTTCTTACTCTGGTGTGAAGTAACGCCTGCTGCTGCCTCGCTAAGCCCATTGGTGAATCCACTGATGCCAAGGCCACCTGCCTGAGTCTTGATTGCAGACTTGAGCTCGTGATTCTCCCGAATGAGCCGCACCAGCTTCTTCAGTTCCTCATTTTCCCGCACCAGCTTCTCTATCTGTTGCCGAAGCCCCTCATAATTGGCAAGTAGAGACATGCCCCGGGGCGGCGGGAAGGGTGCGGCCAACGGGAGGGCACTGCACCTGGAGGTTGCCCAGGGCCCCGGGCCTTGCCCGGGCTGAAGGAGGGTACAGAGTCTGCAGGGCTGGCCCAGTGGGCCCTGGGTATTGTGAGGTCAGAGATTGTGCCCTCCTCTTTGCTCTCTCTGCTCTAAGAGGCTCAGCTCTCCGTGCCTGCAGGGCTGTGCATAGGCCTCACCTCAGCCTAACACGCCCTGATTCCTTCTCTGTCAAAGTGTCTCCTCTCTGAACCCTCTTCCTTCCCACTGCAAACTAATCGCTGCCCACTTGTCTTCCCCAGCAGATGTGTCCTGTGTCTTAGCACTGCCCTCAGTTCCGTGTAGTTTGCTCCTTGACACTCACCTTATAGTGAGGGCAGGGACTGTGCCACAACTCTGGAATCCCTAGTGCCCAGCAAAGGGCTTGACTCAGTGTGGTGGGTAATCAGTGAATATTTGTTGAATGAAAACTCCCTACCTACCCTGCCTTCCTGGCCAGGGTGCCCCTTCCTTTCCATCTTGAATGTGGCTGGATTTAGCCTGTCCGTCTTCTGGGAATGCTTTATCTTGGCTGCCTGGACACCAACCCATGATTTCTTCTGACCCCAGGTGCTCAGAATCTCTCTCACTGCTGACCCAGGAGGTCCTTCATCCAAGCCCCTGGCTCCCTGCATCTTGGTGTTTTCATTCCTGGTGACACGGGTTTCCGGTTCTAAATCCCACAGCGGTGCCTCCTCTGCACCTGGATCTCAATCCCCAGCTCCTCGAATTTTCCTGACTTTAGTCCTTCAGAAACCTAAGACCACATTCTTCATTCAACAACTTTGGACTCTGAATTCTCATCGTGCATCCTTTTAGAGCTGTCCTCAAGGTCAGGTCCATGGAGTTGGACCTGACCTTGAGTACTGAGCAAGGCCTTGTCCTCATGACCTCCACTGGCTCTGTGGACATCTGCTCTCAAACCTCTTCATAGGGCAGGGAGAGGATGGGGAATTCCAGGAATAGGGCAGACTTCTGGTCGAGGGTGGGAATGAGGAAGGGGCAGAAGATCAGCTGGGGCTGGGATCAGCATGAGTCGAACATTCTACCCAGACCTCACAATGGGGGGCTTGCCCCCACCCCCTGCTCTGATGCCCCAGATTATAATCCTGACTAAGTCACTCTGCCTGCACAGACCAGAGCCCCTAGGGACCAGGGATGAGGTCTCTTCAGTCACCCCTCTATAGAGTGTTTCCGCTGGGCTTTCCTGCAACATGTGAAAATAAATTTTTCATGCTATTGTCCCACTGTGGGCCTCTCCTTGTGTTGATGCTGCTGTGATGGTTACATTTTATGTGTCAATGTCACTAGCTTAGGTACCCGGTGTTCAGTCAAATTCTAGTCTACACCTTACTGTGAAGGGGTTTTGTAGAAGTGACTAACACCTGTAAAATGTTGACTTTAAGTAGGTTACCTTCGGTTGTGTGTGGGCTTCCTCCATTCTGTTGAAGAATGTAAGACAAAAATACCTGAGGTTTTCTGGGCAAGAAGGAATTCTGCCTCCAGACTGCAACATAGAAAACCTGCCTGGGTTTCCAGCCTGCCTTACACATTTTGGACTTGTCAGCCCCCATGGTCTTATGAACCAATTTCTTAAAGCAAACCTCTTAATATAAAAGAACTCTGACTGATACTCCAATGTACCAGTGCTCTTTCCTCTAAAAAAATATATGTTGAGCACCAATCATGTGGCAGATAATGTGTTAGGAATTGGGGAGTCAGTGCTTGTCATGACAGGCATTGTCCCTGCCTTCTCAACCTGGCAGTCCAGTGGGGAGCAAGCATGTGCTGAGTGGCCACACTGAATGCCAAGTTCCTCCTCTGTGTGAGGAGTGCTGTGTGGAGAAGGCCCTAGTGCTGGGAGAGGGCAGACCCAGTCGGCCAGGGCAGCTTTCCCTGGGACGTGCCAATTAAGATGATGTGGTAGAAGAGTATTGGGTATGGGATGAGCTTTCCAACTGAGGGAACAGCCTAAGCACAGGCTCAGGAGCCCATGTTCCACCAAAGGCAGGGAAAGTGGTGGAATGGAGAATGAGGGGAATGGACATGTATGCTGGGAAGGGTGGATAGCCCAGGAAGGGACAAGGCCTATCCATGGCTATGGGACTGATGTTGATCTTCATCTTGAGGCCTTGGGAAGCCCTGGAAGGTCTTTAAGGAAAGGGGTGTGGGAAAGAGCTGCTGAGTGGTGCATAGTGAGGAGGCCACGGCAAGTCAACCAAGGAAGTGGTGATGGTGGCTGGTTTGCAGAAAGCGCTGTGGGGAGAGTGGGAAGAGCTGAGAAATGTTTAGTGGTCTTGGGGATAGATTTTAAGTGGAGATAAAGGTGAGAGCGAGGGCAGGGTTAGCTTTGCAGTTTCTGATGGGGCTGGTGGAGCTGTTGATTATACCAGCCCAAAAGGGAGGAAGACAAAGTCTGTTTGTTTACTTTGAGATAGAGTCTCACTTTGTGCCCTGGGTAGAGTGCCATGGGGTCACAGCTCACAGCAAACTCAAACTGTGGGTTTGAGCAACCCTCTTGCCTCTGCCTCCCGAGTAGCTGGGACTACAGGTGCCCACCACAATGCTTGGCTAGTTTTTCATTATTTTCTTTAGTTTTTCTATTTTTAGTAGAGATAGGGATCTTGCTCTTGCTCAGGTTAGTCTTGAACTCCTGAGCTCAGAAGATCCACCTGCCTCAGCCTTCCAGAGGCTGAGATTATAGGCGTGAGCCACTGTGCCCAGCCGGAAGACCAAATTTAAAGTAAAGATCCTGAGTCAGGTTTGGATGTGCTTCTGAGGTCAGGATGTCAGGAGATATGTCAAGGAGGCTGGAAGTTGCTCAGCCTCAAGACTCAGAGGAGAACTTGCTGTTTGGGCTGGAGAGTTACACTTTGAAGTGATCACCTTCTAGATGGCAACTGAATATGAGTGGATGAGGTCACCCAGGAATCTGAATTGAATGACAGATTAGGCATAGGCCCTTGTGCTTAGAAGGCCCAGCACAGGGCTGCAGAGAACATAGAGCAGAAGTGCCCACGGGGATGGTGGAAGCCCCGAGGAGGCTTGGCTGGGGAAGCCTTAGGTACAGGATACTTGCAGGCTGCAGGAGGCAGCACAGGCAGCTAATACTACTGAGGGCAGACGAGATGAAGACTGAAAAGTGCATCAGTTTTAGGGACCAGAAGTCTTTAGGGACATGTCAGGGCTGTCTGAGTAGAGTGATTTGGCCGATCATAGACTCATAAGCCTGAGAAGTGAGCAGGTGGAGATGGACCGTGAGGAGGAGTGAGGGTAGAGCTGTAGGCAGATTCTTCCTGCCCTGTTCCCTTCCTCCTCTTGCGGTCTGGAGCCAGGAAAGAACACAGCCCCTCTGCCTGGCCACTGAGCCTCTGCTGCAGCCAGCCTCTCAGCTACAGCATGTGGTGGAGAGGCACTCAGCAGGCCCCCAGCCTCCCCGAACAGTGAGCTGAGCTGCCTGAGCCTTTTCTGGTGCTGACCTCCTCTGGTCTTATTTCCTCTTCATTCCAGTTTTCCTAATATTATTTTTATCTTGTATATACAGAGTGTCCTTTGGTATCCAGATCTATTGAATTTGAGTTTCGGAGGTAGAGTAGCACAAGTCAGGAGAATGGAGATTCATCCCAAACTTTCTCCACATCAATTTGGATCATGTGTTTGTGGGTGAGAGTCTGGCAAGTGGGAGATACTGGAACTCCCTACCCCGCCTTCAGTCCTGCTCATCTGAGCTCTTGGACGGCATCACTCCGGGGCCCACGGCTCGGACTTCAGGGCTGACGGGAACCTTCTGGCACTTGCTCAGAGCCCACATTCTTCATGTGCTTGTTAGGAACTCGCTGTAAACAACCCTTCAGTGCTGTTCCACTTGCCTGTGCTGTGTCAGCTCTCCTCCTCGGGTTTGGGTCACTGGCTTTTGTGCACTTTGTTCCTGTTCTCATTTGCCTCATCAGATTCACTCAGCGTCCCAGACTGGCAAGGCGTCCAGGGATCTTTACCCCCCTCTTGGCTTGGGATTCTTTGCAAGTTTAACAAGCTTCTTTCTAAAGCCATTTTTTTCAAGGCATAAATTTGCTGAAGGACAGGGGCCTTTAGCCTGGAGCTCTCTGTCCACACCCCTTCCCACTTTACCCCATTGCCACCCACAAGGACAGGCTGTAATATGCTGCCTTGTGTTGGACTTGCCGAGAGCACCTGCTGGGAAGCAGCCATATACTGCGCGTGGCCAACACACATCTAGCAATACTGGCCATGTGATCATTTCAGTACTGCCTATTGTGGTGGTTTTCGACCTCTGGCTCTGCCAGCACGTGGTCACATCCTGTTGCTGGCAGAGAGATCCTGGGAAAATTAGTCTAGTCAATGCTCCAACAGATTCAGTTGGCATTTGACTGCCAATCCCTTCCTGGATGTCAGTGGCAACTCCTCTCTACCTCTTTCTTATACTTCAGACAATGAAAGGGCTGTGGCTGACACTTATTGCATGCTTATTGTATACCAGGCACTGATGTGACAGTCCTAACACCCCCCGAGGAGGACAGTACTCCATCTGCCAGGTGAGGGCACTGAGGTGCAGAATGTTTAAGTGCCTGGGCTTTCCCCAAGGGCCCCTGCATCTTTCAGCACTTTCCCAGTGCCAAGGTCAGGGCTTGGTGCAGGAGGCCTAGCTGCCGATCTGCTCTTCTTGCCTCTAGCCCCACCTCTTTTGCTGCAGAGAGGTGAGAGGGCACCTTTCTGATACCCTTTTGGGGCTAAGCTCTGCCCAGAAGGAAATCTCAGAGTGTTATCCTAGGAGAGGACAAAGGCCACAGAGCCCAGCACAGGCCCTGGCATGTTGTAGATGCTCGGTAAGTATGTGAATGCATTTTTAATTTAACCGTTTTTCTTTTCCTCTAAAAGAATCCTACCATGAAGCTGGAGAAAATATTGCAGTGACTAGCAGGCCAACTGGTCTTCTGAGTGTCTGAGGACATGTCCCTGTTTCTGAGGAGCCCCCTGTCCCCTGGATGAGTCTGGAGGGCTTTGGGAAGGCAGATGGCCCCCAGGGGAGGAGGGAAACCTGCTTGTCCACCCTCCGACCAGGAGATGGGAAAAAGGGGTCTCAGGACAAAGGCTCCAGAGATCTTGGTGAGAAGCAGAGAGTCACCAACCCCAGGGATCATCCACTTACCTCTCATGAAGGGCTCAGAGACCAGGAGGGCTCTGTCAGGCTTTGGAGCCTGCATGTTGCTGGTTCTTCTCTGCTTTTTACAAAGCATTATTTGGAAAGGGAGCAAAGTGGCAAGGAAAGGGAGAGCTGGGGAGACCAGCAGTCAGTAGGCTGAGAATTAGAAACAGTGGAGGGCAGAGCAGTTGGCTCTAAAGGAAAGAGCAAGCTGATACCAGGGGCACCAGGAGGCATGTGGTTGGGTTTCTAGACCCTTGGACTTGGTCTTAGTCAGTGTGGGCTGTTATAGTGCGCTACTGTGGCCAGGCAGTTTAAACAGCTTTGATTTTTCTCCATTCCAGAGGCTGGGAAAGCCAAGGTCAAGGTGCTGGCAGACCTGGTGTGTGGTGAGGGTTTGTTTCCTGGTGTGAGATGTCTCTGTTCTTGTGTCCTCATATGGTTGAGTGTACGAAGAGAGAGAGGAACAAAACTCTTTGGTTTCTTTTTATAAGGGCTCCACCTTTGTGACCTCATGACCTCCTAATACCATCACATGGGAGAGGGGGTTTAGATTTCAATGTATGAGTTTGGGGTAAAGACACAAGCACTCAGTTCCTTGCAGACTGCAAAGCCCCAACCACAGACCTGTGCTGCCCTCACCCCTGATCTTCAGTTAACCCTGACATGTCCTCCAAGTCCCATGGGGCGTGCTACCCCTCAGGGTCCCCCATCTCCATCAATCCTGCCAGACTGGTCACCCTTCTTTCAGGGGTAGCGGACCAGAGACAGAAGCCCCACTTGTCAGCTTTCTTAGGTGGGGCTGGGGCTGGCCCTGACTCTACTCTCTGTGCCTGTCTCTTCATCCACCAAGTAGGAGTAGTAATGCTCTTTCCTCCTGCTGACACTGTGGGTGTCAGACAGGAAGCACACATAAAGCAGTGAGGGTACTGTCTGAAAGAGGAAAGCGAGGTGTGTTTCCCATCAACCCATAGATCTTAAAAACCTGCCCGGTGCCAGGCATGTTGTGGGTCCTGGACGAGGGCACCACGTCTGTGTGGGAGCCGCTGCCCTCTCTCTGGCTGTTTATATTGGCAGGAGCTGCCAGCATAGCCAGGCTGTAAGCGGACAGGGAGAATGGGAGCAGCAGGCCCCCAGCCCCATTCCTTGCCCAGAGGGTGTTCACAAAGTCTGGGTGGCGAAATATCAGGGCACGGACCTTGCGGGGCACTGGGATCACACAGAGGGTCCCTGCTCTGCCAGTTATGGTTAGGTGACCAGGGACTGTGTGAGCCTCTCCATGCCTCAGTTTCCCTGTGGGTGATGCCTCTCATGGCCATTTGGTTCTTTCCTCCACGGGAGGCATCGAGCACCATCTCTTACAGGTTCGGGGAGCACAGCAAAGGGCCTGCTGCTCTGAAGATGACATTCTGGAGGACAGCGGGCAGTTGACATATAAAGGGGTGGTCATGTTGGGGGTGTACATCGTGAGGCAGGTGAACCAGGGGAGGGCAGAGTGCTGGTTGGGAGGACTTCCTGACAGGGACTATTTGGGAGAAGACCTGAAAGAAAGTAGAGAATAAGAAAGAGCAAAGCGGTGCCTGTGGCTCAGGAGGGTGCCGGCCCCATATGCCACAGGTGGCAGGTTTGAACCTGCCCTGTCCAAACTGCAACAAAAAAATAGCAGGCATTGTGGCGGGTGCCTGTAGTCCCAGCTACTCGGGAGGCTGAGTCAAGAGAATTGCCTAAGCCCAAGAGCTAGAGGTTTCTGTGAGCTGTGATGCCACAGCACTCTATTGAGGGTAACAAAGTAGGACTCTTTCTCTAAAAAAATATAATAATAATAAAAAGAAAGAAAGAGCAAAGCCTACCAGACAGAAGGGACAGCCAGTGCAAAGGCCCCGGGGAGTGTGAGCTGCATGGGTGTGTTTTTGGAGGCTATCGGGAGGCCCATAAGATGGAGGGACTGAGCCATGTGGGAAGAGGGGAAGACTGAATCAGACAAGCCCAGGATGGGGTCTGCAGGTGGGATAAGGGCTTTGGATTTCACACCCAGTGAGATGCAGTGGCTAGGAGAGTTTAGAGTAGAGGAATGGGCTGCTCTTTTCAAAGAACTGCCCCTGGTTTAAAGCCTGTTTAAAGGACCAATTTTCATGGCTACATGATTGGTGAGCCCCAGGGAAGCAGGACAGTAGCTTATATTAGGTCCCTGAGGTCCACTGCCAACCCTGCCGAAGGCTCCTGGTAAGTCTTGTGGAGCAAACACAGGCATCCTGCCAGGGCCTGCCCATTGCCTTCCTCTTTGGCCACAGTGTGAAGAGCAGACCTCCCTTCTGGCTCCCCTATCTCCTGTATATCCACCGTGCTGCACCTCCAACAGCTCACCTTGGACTTCCTGGCTTTATGGATGATGGTCTAGCCATAGAGACTACTTACTCCTCTCCCAGTCTCTTCTGAGTTGGGCACTGTGTCCACCCCGTGCACCCATGAGCCTGCTAGGGTTAGGGTTAGGGTTAGGGTCTCGACCTATGTCTCGACCCTGCTCTGGGACGCCGGGCCTGGTTTGGTGCCTCTATCACACTCATGCTGGCCCCTGCAGCCAAGGCAGACCTGAGAGGTGCCATCTCTCAGATACTGCCTGTTCCTGAGTGGAAAGGTAAGGTGGCCCTCTCCCCAGCCCTCAGCTCAGCTGAATTGGAACAGACTCTTCAAAAGGAATTTTCATGGAGGATTGCCCGCCATCATGAAGGACACAGTAACTGTCCAGACCAGGAAGTTCATGACTAACCGACTACTTCAGAGGAAACAAATGGTCATTGATGTCCTTCACCCTGGGAAGGCAACAGTACCAAAGACAGAAATTAGAGAAAAACTAGCCAAAATGTCCAAGACCACACCCGATGTCATCTTTGTATTTGGATTCAGAACTGACTTTGGTGGTGGGAAGACAACAGGC
>CAUYON010194962.1:0-56229 GCA_963573935.1 Arctocebus calabarensis | reverse complement strand
AAAAAAAGAAAAGAAAAGAAAAGAAGGCTCGGCAGCTAGGGCGTCAGCCACATACACCAGAGCAAAGGCAGGTTCAAATTCTGCCCGGGCCTGCCAAACAACAATGACAACTACAACCAAAACATAGCCAGGCGTTGTGGCGGGTGCCTGTAATCCCAGCTACTTGGGAGGCTGAGGCAAGAGAATCACTTAAGCCCAAGAGTTTGAGGTTGCCGTGAGCTGTAACGCCATAGCACTCTACCCAGGGCGACATAATGAGACTCTGTCTCAGAAAACAAACAAACAAACAAAAAGAAGCCACTTTGACCCAGGAAGTGAGGCCGGCACAGGTGCGCACACTCACACACCTTTGCATGCCTACATGTACGGCCTGCACAGAGGCACAAGTCTACATTTTGCTTGCAGATTTCATGATCCTCTGGACACAGCCCCTGAGATCACAGCCCTGGGTCTAGAACACTTCTCCCACTGCACAGATATGTCGCTGAGGCTGAGGGAAGCCTTGCTGCTCTGCGGTATGCCCACCCTTCACCTAAGGGGGTCCCTGGCCTGGACGCTCAGCCTCAGGATCCCGGCTCTGGGCTACAGGACCACGGCTTCTGGCTAGTGTGGTGCCACCAGGGAGCAGTTCCACCCCCGAACTAGGTGGATCCCTCTGCCCTGCCCCTCGCCCCTTTCCCTCTTCTCTCCCCCATTCACCTCCACCTCCCAGAATGCTGCCAATGCCAGAGAAACCAGAAGCTGGCTCTTTTCCTAAATGAAGTATCCATTGCCTGCATTAGTTTACTTTCTCCTGAAAGCAAACGAAAGAGGTGGCTGAGAAGGCTGGTTTCTGGATCTGTAGAGGCTACTCCCCGAGTCCTGACACCTGCCCAGCAGCGGGTCTGTCTCCTGTCAGGGAGGAGGTTCTAAGGCTGGCCTTCTCTCTGTCCAGCTGGGGCAGTGGCTTGCACACCAGGATGGGGGCGGAAAGCACTGATTCATCCACCCACTCACCTGTCCAACACTGCCTGACACCTACTGTCCCAGATCAGAGCCCAAGGCAGGGATTCTGGTGCAAGGGAGGCTTAAGGGGAAACCTGAGGGATAGGGCTGGGGAGGAACTCAGCAAAAATGTGACCTCAGGTGGTGTCATCTTCGGCTTGAGGCTGGGGGGTCAGTCCTTTGAAACCTCACAGTAGACCGAATTCAACTATTATATGAGTGTCCTGGGGATGCCATGACAAAGTGCCCCAAACTGAGTGGCTCACAGTAACAGAATTGTACTCTCTCAGGGTTCTAAAGGCTTAAGTCCAGAGTTGAGTTATGGGCAGCGCTGAGCTCCCTCCAGATCTGTAGGGAGGGTCCTTCCTGCCTCTTTCAGCTCCAGTGGAGGCTGCTAACCTCAGCACTCAGCGACTTGTGGCTGTGTCACTGCAGTCTCTGCTTCTGCTGTCCTGTGACCATTTCCTTCTCATAAGGACACTAGTCATATTGGATTAGGGCCCCAATAATGCCCTTATCTTAACTTGGTCCAAAGACTCTCTCTCCAAATGTAGTCACATTCGCAGATCCCGGGGACTGTGTAGCTTGTCATGTTGGTGGACACAGCTCAACTCGGAGCACTGGCTCTGGCTGCTTCAAGGAGGGCCAGGCTAGGATGTGCAGCCTTTCAGGAAAGGCAATTCCCCACAGCAGAAGGCACTTTTCAGAGACAGGCTCATGGCAGGACGTGTGAGCAGTTCTCACAGGGTTGCCTGCTAAGGGGAAAGATGTTCCGTAGACCTGGCAGGAAGTGAAGAAAGTGGGTGGTCTCAGGCAGCAAATGCAGCTGGGCCAGTAGCTGGGAGCCCCAGGGGGGACGGTGGGTAACTGCATGAGACAGGGGTCCAAGGCAGGCCTCCCCCAGTGGGTGGCCAGGCAGGCCCACAGCCATTCCAGTGTGAGCACTGGGCCACCCACCCTCCCTGGGCTGCCTTCGCCTCAGCACGGTGGGGGGCCATCCATAGTCACTGGTCTGTGGGGTATGCAGAGGGAAGGCTCTGGGTGGGTATGTGGTGCTGGTGCTCTGAAAGGTGGTTTGTTTGTGGAAACTTTTTCAGGGAAATAGGTCCCTGGTGACCCACCTCCCTGAGCACCCACCAGACCTGGGTGGGTGAAAGAGGGGGACAGCAGGGAAGCTGAGAGGGGACTCTAATAGATAGGAGGACTCAGTCTTGAGGCACTGTGTCCTGTCCACTCGGCACCCCTCCCCCATTTCAGAGACCCCATAGGAAAGAAACCCATTTTCAGAATCCATTTCTTTCATGTTCATTAGGGGGAAAGAAGAAAGGACAGATAATGCCTGCAAAAAGCCAGCAGCAAACTATGAAAACATCCTTCCTCCCCCAAGTCTGGGCATTCTCTTCCAGACTCTTTTCTTGGGTGAGAAGAATGAATTTCAGTTCAAAAAAGTGTTTATGGAAAACAGATTCTGTGTCTAGTGCCAACTGAACAGAGGGCCTTTCCCAAGAGGAGCTTTGGCCCTGGGTTAGGGGCAGCTGTGAAAGCTCCTGCCTGAGTCCACCCACAGGTCAGGTGCTGTAGGAGCACTCTAGGTTGAGGTTCAAGGTCAATGCCTAGCCCTGCCCTCTGAGAGCAACCACTATCCCAGGGAGATGGGCATTTCAGTGACATGGTGCTGCCCTAACAAATATCCACACACTAGCCAGGCAAGGTGGCTCACCTATAATCCCAGCACTTTGGGAGGGTGAGGCAGGAGGATTGCTTGAGCTCAGGAGTTCAAGACCAGCCTGAGCAAGAGCAAGAACCCACCTCTACTAAAAATAGAAAAACCAGGGCAGTGCCTGTGGCTCATCGAGTAGGGCGCCAGCCCCATATATCAAAGGTGGCAGGTTCAAACCTGGCCTCGGCCGAACTGCA
Organism: Arctocebus calabarensis; assembly: GCA_963573935.1. NCBI lineage: Eukaryota > Metazoa > Chordata > Mammalia > Primates > Lorisidae > Arctocebus > Arctocebus calabarensis. The sequence continues at coordinate 53,328 of CAUYON010194962.1, read as the reverse complement.
AAACAGAAAAATAGCCGGGCGTTGTGGTGGGTGCCTGTAGTCCCAGCTACTCGGGAGGCTGAGGCAAGAGAATCGCCTAAGCCCAGGAGTTTGAGGATGCTGTGAGCTGTGTGATGCCATGGCACTCTACTGAGGGCGATAAAGTGAGACTCTGTCTCTACAAAAAAAAAAAAAACAAACAAAAACCAGCTGAGTGTTGTGGCACACATCTGTAGTCCTAGCTATTTGGAAGGCTAAGGCAAGAGGATTGCTTGAGCCCAAGACTCTGAGGTTGTGTGAGCTATGACACCACGGCACTCTACCCAGGCACTCTACCCTGGGTATAGAGACTCTGTCTCAAAAAATAATAATTAAAAAAAAAATCCAGAAATGGGTGACTTCAAACAATAACAATTTACTTTCTCATAGTTCTGGAGGTCAGAGATCTGAATTGAGGTGTTGTTGGCAGGGTTGATTCCTTCTAGAGGCTCTGAGGAAGAATCATCCAGTTTTCTGTCCCAGCTCTTGGGGAGCAACCCTTGGCTGTGGCTGTATCACCCCAATCTCTGCCTCTGCTGTCACATGGCTGTCTTCTCTGTGTGTCTTCTCCTCTTATAGGGACATCAGGTATTGAATTTAGGGCCAGCCTAAGCCCAAGATCTCGTCTTGAGATTCTTACCCAATTATATCTGCAAAGACCCTGTTTCCAAATAAGGTCACATCCTGAGGATCCAGGAGAATAGGAAGATTTATAGGATACCACAACTTTCCAAGGGTTTCTTTCAGTGCCATTTGGGTGCACCTGTGTGCCCACATGCCCAGCCACCATGTCCCCTTCTATCCTTGATATCAATGACTGATACTTCCTTTCCCCTTCCTGGAGCCAGGCAGGAGGGTCTGGAGCAGCTTGTACCACCTTGCCAGTCTTAGCAGGCTAGAATCAACCTGAATCAGGGGACAAGTAGAGGATGGAGAGAAGCTGGATTCAGATAACATTATTGGAGGAGGCTAGATCAGACTGTGCCTGAAGTCCCCCTTGGTCTTCCAGACAGGTGAACCAATAAATTCCCCTCTCAAGCTGTTTTGAAATGTGTTACTATCACTTGTGTCTGAGAGGGTCCCTCCTAATACTATTGAGATTCCCATTTTGTAGTTGGGAAAACTGAGACTCAGAGTGGTTATGTTGAAGACTTGTTCTATGTCACAGCCAGAGAGTGGCAGTGGCCTACAATGCCCTTTTCATCCTGCTTTGTGCCATGGGCAACTGATGCCTACAGACCACATCACCTGTCCTCCCTTGTCTTTGCCTTTTAGTTAGGTTCAACTGATCAAGTTTCTGGCATGAGGTCAGAGGGCAGGAAGAGAGGTCCTGCATGCCTAGATGCCTTGGTGGCTGATTCTGTAACTCTATAGCCAGGCACAGTTCAGCCTTGCCCTGTCCTATGGCCTGTAGGTTACACGCAAGTCATAGCACAATGATAGAATTTTAATTCTGGGGGTGGGTGGGTGGCATTTTAATTTTAACTTTGAACAATGTAAGTGTATTATCTGCTTAAAAATAAATGTGCAGGCTTGGTCCCCGTAGCTCCGTGAGTAGAGAGCTGGCTACATACACTGAGGCTGGCATGTTCGAGTCTGGCCCAGGCCTGCTGAACAACACAATTGCAGCCAAAAAAATGGCCTGGTACTGTGGCAGGCGCCTGTGGTCCTGGCTCCTAGGGAGGCTGAGGCAAGAGAATTGCTTAGGGCCAAGAGTTTGAGTTTGCTGTGAGCTGTAACGCCACAGCACTCTACTGAGGCTGACATAGTGAGACTCTGTCTCAAAAAAAAAAAATTTAAATAATATAAATGAGCAAAATTACACATTTTCAAAATATTTATTTTACTAAATAAACCATTAAAAAATCTTTCTGGGTAACAAACACTGCTCAACTTAACCTGGAACATACAAACCCTGCTGTCCTTCCAAATGTCTTAGAAGTTAAGCCAGTGCATGTTCTTTCTAGCACCTTCTATGTGTCAGACACAGCACAGATGTGAGCTTTTCTCCCCCACTGATTTTTGGAAATTGAGGTGGAACACATATAGAGTGGAATCCAAATCTGAAAGGTATTGCTTGATGAGATTTTATAGACATATAACATATTTTTTAACCCTTCAAACACCAGGGCAATAAGTCATATTACGTTATCAATTCATAAACGGGAAGATGGAGGTACACAGAAAGGCAATGAAGTGTGCTGGATTTTCTTGTTTTCCTCCTCCTCTCTGTTCCTGGAACATAGTAAGAGCTTCATAGAGTGTTACTGATCACTCCTAATTCGTGAGTCATCCCTCCATCCGTTCACTTGTTCATTCATCACCATTCATTCATCTTACAAACACTCTCTAAGTGCTAGTCCCTGCCAGGGCGTGGACAAGGGCCAGCCCCCACTCTTGAGCACCCCCAGCTGCCCTTATCCCCTGCCAGGACCCACCCACCAGGGGACAGGACTACTGAGTCTAGCCTACCTTTCTCAGGAAGCTCCTGAGTCTTCCCAACGGGGCCCAGGGAGCAGAGACAACCTTGCTGTGCTCTGCCCGAGTCCAGACCCTCAGAACCTGGAAGTGTGATACGGTAGTGGCTATTTGAGGCCATCAGTTGAGGTGGCTTGTTAAACAGCAATAGTGCCGGGAACACTGACCTTACAAAAGAGCCCTAAGCCATAGGGACTTGAGAAGGTTCCCAGAGGAAGCAGGGGTCTGGCACCTCAGCCCCTCTTGAACCTCAACCCTAGCTGTCCTACCCGCTGCCTAGGTCTGGAACCCCATACTCCCACTTGATGTCCCACTGTATTTTCTGGGGTTGCTGTAACCAGTGACCACAAACTGGGCATTGTTTAAATGACAGAAATAGCCAGGCATGGTGGCTCACGCCTGTAATCCAGCACTCGGAGGCCGAGGCAGGTGGATTGCTTGAGCTCAGGAGTTTGAGACTAGCCTGGATAAGAGACCCCATCCCTAAAAACTAGTCAGGCATTGTGGTGGGCACCTGTAGCCCCAGCTACTCTGGAGGCTGAGGCAAGAGAATCGTTTGAGCCCGAGTCTGAGGTTGCTATGAGCTATGACACCGTGGCACTCTGAGGGCGACAAAGTGAGACTTTGTCTCAAAAAAATGACAGAAACACTTTGCCTCACAGTTCTGCAGGCCAGAAGTCCAAGGTTCCAGGGTCAGCAGGGCTGGTTCTGTCCAGAGCTCTAAGGGAGGGTCTCTTCCAGGTGTCTGTCCACCCGGTGGCTTCTGGCCATTCGTGGTGCCCCTTGGTTCCGTTGCAGTCTCTGCCTCTGTTGTCACACATTCAGAGTGTGTGTTTTCTGTCTCTTAAAGGACACAGTCACTGGGTTTAGGGCTTACCCTACTACAAATGCTCCTGTCTAGAGAGCCTCATCCCAATCCACCTGCAAAACCCATTATTCCGGGTGGCTCCCATGGCTCAGTGAGTAGGGCGCCGGCCCCATATACCGGGGGTGGCAGGTTCAAACCTGGCCGCCAACAAACTGCAAAAAACAACAACAGCAACAACAAAATCCATTATTCCAAGGGACGTCTTGTTTTGAGAGTCCTGGTGGACACATCTTTTGAGGGGCTACTATCTAACCCAGTACCCTACTCATCTGTGGGGGGGCAGGGTGACCCATTGGCCTGGGGCCGAACAGGTGTTCAGTGAGAAAACTAGGTCAGGTTGGTAAACCAGGTGGTTGGGTCCCACTGGCATCAAGTAGGGGCTGGGCTGTGAGTCTTTATATATCAGTGGTGGACGACACTTCAGGTGGGGAGAGATGCACTGTGGCCACTCATTGCATGCTGTGTCCAGGGCCCAGGCTCTGAGCTCGTCTGGGTGGGCCATGTGGACACCTTGGGTGCCTCCTTTCCCCTTCCCAAGCCTCGGCACCCTGCCCGTGGGCTGGGCAGTTAGTGAAGGGTTGGAGGCTCAGAGATGGGGGTAGAGAGACCCTGGTGTGGGGTGGTGGGCACACATCCTTCCTGTGCAAACCGAGGGAGACACCCAGGGCCCTAAGGGGCCGCCTGCTGAGGGCTAAAAATGGTCCCAATTAAAATGGGAATTGGGTGTAGCCTCAGGCTGAGAGCTTGCTTCTTCCTGAGCAAGTCTGATTCTTTTAAATCCCCAGAAGGAAATTAGGTCTCCAGGGACAACCTGGTTCCAGGAGTAAAAGAACCAAATTAAACTCCCCACAGTGCCCTTTCAATGCAGACTGGTTCCTTCTGAATGAAACCTGCTTCCACCCTACATACGCCCCTGTGCCTGGGAGTAAGGGTCAAAGCTGCTCTCTCAGAATGTCCTGGGGGCAACGCACCAATGGCAGGGCAGAGGTTGGAGGCCACTTCTGGACAGTGTCCCTTAGATGGATGCGGCGGGTGGGTCTAGTGCTCAGGCTCCAGACGGTGGTTGTCTGTGACATTTCATGTGTAACACAATGAGATACTGTGGGAGCATCACTTAGGCCATGAGACAAAGTGCCCACCTAGTACCCCCCAGACATCTTTCCCACTTTTTTTTTTACATTTTGGTTTATTGAAAGCAAAAAAACCCCAAATAAGCTGTGATTGCACCAAGGCTGGAGTGGCCTCAAAATTCTGGGCTCTAGTGGTCCTTCCACCTCAGCCTCTACCACACCAAGATAAATATTATTAACTTTTTTGGGGGGGGGAGACAGAGTTTCACTATGTCACCCTCGATAGAGCGCTGTGGCGTCATAGCTCACAGAAACCTCAAACCCTTGGGCTTAAGCAATTCTCTTGCCTCAGCCTCCAAGTAGCTGGGACTACAGGCACCCGCTACAACACCTGGCCATTTTTTTGGTTGCAGTTGTCATTGTTGTTTGGCAGGCCCGGCTGGATTCGAACCTGCCATCCTTGGTATATGTGGCTGGAGCCCTAGCAACTGAGCTATAGGCGTTGAGCCTATTTTAATTTTAATTTTTTTTGTAGAGACAGAGTCTCACTTTATTGCCCTCAGTAGAGTGCTGTGGCATCACAGCTCACAGCAACCTCCAACTCCTGGGCTTAGGCGAATCTCTTGCCTCAGTTTCCTGAGTAGCTGGGACTACAGGGGCCCGCCACAACGCCTGGTTACTTTTTTGTTGCAGTTTGGCTGCAGCCGGGTTTGAACCCTCTAGCCTCAGTATATGGGGCCGGTGACCTACCCACTGAGCACAGGAGCTGCCCTTAATTTTTTTTTTTTTTTTTTTTGAGACTCTGTCACCCCAGGATATAATGCCGTGGCTTCATAGCTCCAGCAACCTCAAACTCTTGAGCCCCTCTTGGCTCAGCCTCCTGAGTAGCTGGGATTACAGATGCCTGCCATAATGCCTGGCTAGTTTTTCTATTTTTATTTTTATTTATTTATTTATTTATTTTTGAGACAGAGCCTCAAGCTGACACCCTGGATAGAGTGATGTGGCATCACAGCTCACAGCAACCTTCAGTTCCTGGGCTCAAGCGAGTCTCCTGCCTCTCCTTCCCAAATAGCTGAGACTACAGGCACCAGCCATGACGCCCGGCCATTTTTTGGTTGCAGCCACCATTGTTGTTTGGTGGGCCTGGGCTGGATTCGAACCCGCCAGCTCAAGTGTACGTGGCTGGTGCCTTAGCCTGTTCAGCCACAGGCACCGAGCCTAGTTTTTCTATTTTTAGTAGAAATGGGTCTGGCTTTTGCTCAGGCTGGTCTTGAACTCCTGAGCTTGAACTACTCCTGCCTTGGCCTCCCAATGTGCTGGGATTACAGGTGTGAGCCACTGCGCCCGGCCCCACAGTCAGTGCACTAAGCACATTCATGTTGGGCAGCCACCACCATCTGCCTCCAGAACTTTTCCATCTCCCCAAACTGAAATTCTGTCCCATTAAACGCTCACTCTCCAGGCCTGGCCCCCAGCCCCATTCTCTGTCTCTGAGTCTGACTGGACCGCACCCTGCACCCTCCAGGCCCTGCCTTGGGATTGCTGCAGATAATTGGAACTATGTGGCAAAGCCAGTGGGAGGTCCCTGAAAAGCCCCCAAGCCTGCTCCCTTGGGGCAGCCCTTCACCAATGACCAACCAGCACAGGAGTTTGAGAGCCCAGCTCTACACCTGAGGGGGCTGAGTTTCCTAGAGCCTTCACTTGAAGTGTCACTCTGGCTCAGCTTCCTCTATTCCTGTCCTTGCTCCCTGTAGCCTCACCAGTAGCCCCTATTGAGCCATCCTAGATCTCCAACTGCTGTAGACCAAGCATTTCTCTGCTCCCAGTAGGACAGACACTCTGACTGTCACCTCCAGACAAACTCCTGACACTCACCACCTCCCCAGCTGTGTGCATCTGCCCCATGGGATGCTGCATTTTTCACCTCTTAGAAGCTTCTTTGCTGCCTCCTAATTCTTCACCTGCTTGTCCTTCAAGACCAGCTCTAGGCTGGGCGCCTGTAGCTCAGTGAGTAGAGCGCCGGCCACATACACCGAAGCTGGTGGGTTCGAGCTTGTCCCAGGCTTGCTAAACAACAATGACAACTGCAACTAAAAAATAGCCGGATGTTACTTGGGAGGATGAGGCAAGAGAATCGCTTAAGCCCAAGAGCTGGAGGTTGCTGTGAGCTGTGATGCCACAGCACTCTACTAAGGGCGACACAGTGAGACTCTGTCTCAAGGGAAAAAAAAAAGAACAAGACCAGCTCCAGATACCTTGTCCAGGAAGGACTCCCAGGTTGCCACCTGGTGGGACCCTGTGGCTGCATCTGAGTACGGTGCTTGTTCTAAGCACCCTACTCTTTCTGTGGAGGGAGGACCTGGAGCCCAGGGCAAGGACTGTGTGTCATTATGATTATCATGGTTATCAATTTTGGCTGCAGGCAAAGACTCCAGAAAGCAGTTATTTCAAAAGCTGTAAAATTTTTTTTTTTTGGTAGAGACAGAGTCTCACTTTGTCGCCCTTGGTAGAGTGCTGTGGTGTCATACAGCTCACAGCAACCTCCAACTCCTGGGTTTAGGCGATTCTCTTGCCTCAGCCTCCCAAGTAGTTGGGACTACAGGTGCCCGCCACAACACCCAGCTATTTTTTTTTTGTTGCAGTTTGGCCAGGGCTGGGTTTGAAACCGCCACCCTCAGTATATGGGGCCGGTGCCCTGCCCACTGAGCCACAGGGGCCGCCCAAAAGTTAAAAACAATTTTTTTTTTTTTTGAGACAGAGCCTCAAGCTGTCACCCTGGACAGAGTGCCGTGGCATCATAGCTCACGGCAACCTCCAATTCCTGGGCTTAAGTGAGTCTCCTGCCTCTGCCTCCCAAGTAGCTGGGACTACAGGCGCCCACCACAACGCCCGGCCATTTTTTTTTTGGTTGCAGCCGTCATTGTTGTTTGGCGGGCCCAGGCTGGATTTGAACCCACCAGCTTAGGTGTACGTGGCTGGCGCCTTAGCCCATTGAGCCACAGGAGCCGAGCCAAGTTTAAAAATTTTTTAAGCATGAATTTTAGTTCTGGTACCATAATACTTTAGGTTTCAGCTTTCTCTTTGGGTGTGTCTGTATGTTGTTATGTGTAATTCAAAGACTATGTAGGCTGGGCGTGGTGGTTCACACCTATAATTTCAGCACTCTGAGAGGCCAAGGCAAGTGAATTGCCTGAGCGCAGGAGTTTGAGCTTGAGATCGGCCTGAAGTTGGGCGTTGTGGCTGGCACCTATAGTCCCAGCTACTTGAGAGGCTAAGGCAAGAGAATTGCTTACGCCCAAGAGTTTGAGGTTGCTGTGAGCTGTGACGCCATGGCATTCTATCAATGGTGACATAGTGAGACTCTGTCTCAAAAAGAAAAAATAAAATAAAATAAAATAAATAAAAATATAGATTAAAAAAAATTAAAAAAGAGAGACTAGCCTGAACCAGAGTGAGACCTCATCTCTAAAAAATAGTCAGGCATTGCATTGTGACGGACACCTGTCCCAACCCCTTGGGAGGCTGAGGGAAGAGAATCAATTGAGCCCAAGAGTCTGAGGTTGCGGTGATGCCCTGGGACTCTACCGAGGGCAACAAAGTGAGACTCTGTCTCAAAAAAAAAAAAAAAAAAAGATCACAACTTTTCTGTAAGTCTGAAGTAATGTCAAAATAAAACATCACCCCCTCCAAAAAAAGTAAAAAGAAATAAAGAAAGGGAAGACAGGAAAATGCCTTAGACTCAACCCAGAGTAATGGTGGCTGCCATTTCTAGGCTCTGTGCTAAGCACGTTTTCCTAAATCCTCCTCAATTTCCCTGGAGTCTGGAAAGGAGGTGCTATTTTTGGGAGAGGAATGGGGCTCAGAGGGGCCGATGGTCACGCAGGCTGGCTGCTGCCCTGATCTCCTGTGGAGGAGTATAGCTAGTGTGACTATGAACATTCCCCAAACATGGTCCTAGGTGGGGCAAGGGCTAGGTGGGTGGCTTATTGAAGGAGGTACCCTTTGTGATGGGCCTTCTGAGATGACAAGAGAAGTCAGAGTTGGTGATGGGAAGGGTGTTCTAGGCAGAGGGAACAGTGAGAGGAGACCGGGGGCTGGGGCGTAGGATGTACCAGAGATCAGTGCTCCCTAAGCTTTGGCAAAGGGGGTGGGGAGAGTGGCAGGGAAATGTTGGGTAGCAGTAGACCTGGGGAAAGGGGAGTTGTGGGGGCTGCCATCCCCCCTAAGAAGACCTATGGAAGAGAGAGTATGGTGGTAGGTACAGAGGGAAGTCCTCAAAGCCTGTCCCTGCTAGCCAGGCCTTGGTAATGGCCTTGCTCATTACCTCTTGAGATGTGCCTTTTTTTTTTTTTTGTAATTGAGGTGCAATTCATATGACATAAAATCAACCATTTGATTCTTTTTCTTTTGGAGACAGAGTCTCACTCCTTTACCCTGGGTAGAGTGTCATGGCATCATAACTCATAGCAACCTCAAACTCTTAGGCTCAAGAGATCCTCTTGCCTCAGCCTCCAGTAGCTGGGACTACAGATGCCCACCAAGAGGCCTGTCTAGTTTTTCTATTTGTAGTAGAGACAAAAACTCACTCTTCCTCAGGCTAGTCTCAAACTCCTGAGCTCAAGCAATCTACCTCTGGCCTCCCAGAGTCTAGGATTAAAGGTGTGAGCCACTGCACCCAGCCCCCAATCCACCATTTGAAGGGGAACAATTCAGTGACATTTAGTGCATCCACAAGGCTGTGCAGCCACCACCTCTAGCTAGGTCCCAAATATTTCCACCACCCACAAAGGAAATCCCAGCCTATTAGACTGTCACTGTCCCCTCCCCAGCCCCCAGCAACCCCCAATTTGCTTTCTGTCTCTGTCTCTGTGGATTTGCTTGTTCTGGATACTTCATATAAACAGAGTCATATATATGTGACCCTTTGTAATTGGCCTTTTTTGCTCAGCTCCATGTTTTGTTTTTGACAGAGTCTCACTATGTTGCTCTTGGTGAAGTGTTGTGGTGTCACAGCTCACAGCAACCTCCAACTCTTAGGCTTAAGTGATTCTCTTGCCTCAGCCTCCCAAGTATGCTGGGACTACAGGCACCAGCCACAACATCCAGCTATTTTTTTTGTGTGTGTGTATTTATTGTTGTTTAGCTGGCCTGGGCCAGGTTTGAACTGGCTATACTTGGTGTATATGGCTGGCACCATAACCATTGTGCCACGGGAACTGAGCCAAATAGCCGGACAGCATCATGTTTTGAGGCTTCTCCAGGCTATAGCAGGCGTCAGTGCTTCCTTCCTTTTCACAACAGAATAATATTCCATTGTGTGAAAATAGCACAATTTGTTCATCCATCTGCTAAAGAACATTTGGGCTGTTTCCATGCACCCATTATTGAGCAGATCTTTATTTATTTATTTATTTATTTATTTTTTTTGTAGAGACAGTCTCCCTTTTCACCCTTGGTACAGTGCTGTGGCGTCACACAGCTCACAGCAACCTCTAACTCCTGGGCTTCTCTTAGGTGATTCTCTTGTCTCAGCCTCCTGAGTAGCTGGGACTACAGGCCCGGCTATTTTTGTTGTTGTTGTTGTAGTTTGGCCGGGGTCGGGTTTGAATTCATCACCCTCAGTATATGGTGCCAGTGCCTTACTGAGCCACAGGCAGTATTGAGCAGATCTTATTGCCAGAAAGTTCTTCCATTGGAGAGGGTAGTCCAGACTCCCTACAGCACCTCCCTGCCTGCCCCTGGGGTTGGGCTTAGGGCCTTCAAGGGGTGAACAGATTTCTCTGCTGACCAGATCTTGGCTTGTGAACCTGACACCATTCCTGCCACCACGTTGGGGCACACCTGCCATGCAAAGCACCCATGGTGTGTTAGGCAAGCTGAGACAGTAGATGGGGCTGCAGTGCCAGGTGGTCTAAGGCTGAGACTACCCTGTCCATGGAACAGCGCTTCTCAGCTGTTAGAGGCAGTGCTTCCCACTGCCTTGGGCCTGTGAGGTGGACACAATGGAGCTCCCCGCCTGGGCTGAGCACACCACAGTCAATTATCTGTTAGGTGTGAGAGCAAATCTCAGGCTGTGGTGGGAATAGGGGGTGGGCTCCCATCATGTCTCCACAACTACCCTTTAGATACTGCTGGCTCCTTGGACTCCTGCGGGCCATCCCTCCCACACCTGTGGGAACTCCTGGGCCCCAGTCCTTCCCCCAAGCTTCCCTGGAGTCTCTGATGAGAGACTTCCCTGGAGTCTCTTTACCACAGAGCTGGCAAAGACCTGCTCTGCACCAGCCCAGCCCTCCAGAACCCAGGTCCTACTTGAAGGGCCCTGAGTCTTATGGGGGACACATTGAGGAGGCCAGTAGACCATGAAGACAAGGAAAGCCGATAGTCTATGAGAGGTGAAGAGGGCTGAGTGAAAGAAGCTGTCCTCCCACGAGGGGCAACTGCACGTACAGGGCCCAGAGGCCTCCAACACAATGCCCTATGAGACTGGCTTGGTCTCTTGACTTCCTGACACCAGACTGGGCCTCTCTCCCATGAGGGTGGGGGTTCAGGGCCCAAGGGCTCTGTTTGGGGGCAGAACCAGCAGTGTCTGCCCTGTTCTGCTGACTGTTGATCCTTGTCCTAGATGTGTTCTGCTCCCTCAAGAGAGGAAGGGCTAGGGACCCTGGTAGTCAGAGGTATCTACACCCCATTACAGGCCTGGACAGGCCAGGTGGACTTGGAAGCCAAATGGCCTCAGAAACTGGCTGGTATAGGATTGGAGGCAAAGGCCTGGCTGCACCTCACTGCTGTGTGACCTCTCGGAGGTCCCCACCTTGCTGGGTCTCATTCAGAAAGGACTGAAACAGAGAAAGCCTGAGCACTCTGACCTCCAAGGGTCTTGACTGGTCCTACCCCCTCACCAAAGCCCACCTGTCCCCTGCCTGGGTAGTGGGTGGAAGCTTACAGGGTGGGGGTTGGAGCTGGCGGTCCCTAACAGGGACAGGCCTCTGGCAGACTACAACCTGAGGAGGGGGACACATGACCGCTGCTCATCTCCGAGCCCTTGGAGGGGCTGCCCTCCTGAGTCAGAATAGGGGCTTGATGGATATTTGCCACATATATGGCTGACCACAGGATTTCCTTCACTGCTGGGAGGTCCTCACTTTCCAGATGGGGACACTGAGGCCTAGGGATGTGGGGTGGGTGGTTCAGGCAGAGTAGTGAATCAATACCATGGCCAGACATGGCTTTGGCACCTCTTGGCTCCTCACATAGCCAGAGCTTTAGGAATTTCAGGCATGCGGCAGCAACCAGAGATGGCTTGCTTATTTATTTATTTATTTTTGAGACAGAGCCTTAAGCTGTCACCCTGGGTAGAGTGCCGTGACATCACAGCTCACAGCAACCTCCAATTCCTGGGCTCAAGAGAGTCTCCTGCCTCTGCCTCCTAAGTAGCTGGGACTACAGGCCCCCGCCACAATGCCCGGCCATTTTTTGGTTACAGCCGTCATTGTTGTTTGGCAGGCCGGGGCTGGATTCGAACCCGCCAGCTCAGGTATACGTGGCTGGCGCCTTAGCCCATTGAGCCACAGGCCCCGAGCCTTATTTATTTATTTATTCATTCATTTATTTATTGTAACAGAGTCTCAGTCTGCCCTGGGGTAGAGTGCTGCGGCGTCATAGCTCACAGAAACCTCAAACTCTTGCCTCAGCCTTCCCAGTAGCTGGGACTACAGGCTCCACAACGGGAAGGTAGGTTTTTTGCTCTTGCTCAGGCTGGTCTTGAACTCCTGAGCTCAAGCAATTGTCCTGTCCTGGCCTCCCTGAGTGCTGGGATTAGAGGCATGAGCCACTGCACCAGGCCAGAGCCAGAGTGGGCCTTGGCAGGGGGAAGGAGAAGGAAGGGGGAGATGCGGGGCCCACGCAGCTCTGGCTACTACTCCCCACCCAATCCAGTCCCTGCTGTTGTCCTCCAGTCCCAGCCCAGCTCCCCCTCCCTCACCCACATTGGAGCAAGGGTCTCTAGGTCCAGAGAACTTTGAATCCTTTTAAGAGCTGTGGGTTTTAGATCTGGAAGGCTTGTTTTTTTGTTTTTTTTTTTGAGACAGAGTCTCACCTGTCACCCTCAGTAGAGTGCCATGGAGTAGAGTGCTGTGGCATCACAGCTCATGGCATCCTCAAATTCTTGGGCTCAAGCGATTCTCCTGTGTCAGCCTCCCGAGTAGCTGGGACTACAGGCGCCTACCACAATGCCAAGCCAATTTTAGAGACAAGGTCAGGCTGATCTCAAACCTGTCAGCTCAGGCAATCCACCTGCTTTGGCCTCCCAGAAGCTAGGATTACAGGTGTGAGCCACCACGCCTGGCCCTTGGAAGGCTTTTTGGAAGTTACAGGATTGATTCTAGCATGTTCAGGCTCTGTTCTCTGCTCCTCCAAGAGGGGTGTTAGAGCATGGGGAAGCTGTGGCCACTTGGGTCTGGATCTGGCTCACCTGAGCAGGCATTTCCTCCTAAAGGCTCCTGTTCTTCATCCCAAAACAGGCTGGCCATGGGTCCTAGGGACAATCTGATGAGCCTCATGGGGGATACACTTCCCCCAGGCCCTGCAGACAAGAGGTGCTTAATGTGGGGCCTGCGCCAGGAAGTGCTCAATGTGGGACTATAAGCAGGACATCTTCAATGTGTGTCTGTCTTCCTCCTGGCTCACGCAACCTTCCTAAATTCTTATTATCCTCCAGTTCCAAAGAAGCAATCAAGAGAGAGAGGGAGGGAGGAGGACAGAGCCAGCCAGCACAGTCATCAAGAACCAGAGTTGGAAAAAACTGGGGTCAGCGACTGTGGTCTCAACTGACATGGGGGCCACCTGGGGAGCGGGGAGAGAAGGGAGGCGGGGTGGATGGGCGTCCAAGAGCCTATTGTGAGGCCACTGTCTCCTGCAACTCCGAATCACCACCTTTTAGTGGTGTGCCCTCAAGTACACACAGGATATTGCTTCTGAGAGGCTGCTTGCTCAGCCCCATTTTCCAGGTGAAGAAACCAAGTCCCAAGATCCTGAATGAACTCATTCTTACAGGGAGCTCAGGCCACCTGGCTGGGTGCCAGTGCCCCTTCTGTAGCTTCAGCTGTCCTTTACAGGGACATAGTGTAGACAGGCCTGAGGTGGCCACAACAATATCCTCAGAGCAAGGGCTAGGCTGACCTGGCCTGGTCAGAGACCGTCATAGAATCCATCCCCTTGGGCCAGTGGTAGGTACAACTTCAAAATTCCCTTCCACCTATGGAACATTGGCCATAGAGGTTTTCTCACTAATGAAAAGAGGGAGAAACAGCAGAAGTTTTGCTTCCTCCTTCCTGTCTTGGTTACTATTGTCTTTGAGTTTCTCCAGAAGCAGACCCTGGGACAAGGGTTCGTGGGCAAGTAGCTTATTCAGGAGCTGATCCCAGGAAACAGCTGCAGGGGATGAAGCAGGAATGAGCAGAAGCCAAAAAAAGGTGCTAGTGAGCAGGTGACACTGTGGGAAAATCCACTGGGCACACTGGGAGGCAGGAAAGAGCACACACCTGAGTTCTGCCACCCACAGTGGGCGACACGATCCACCAACTCCCACTGGTTACTATTGTGGGCTGCCTCTGGGGGGTGTTAATTCCTGCCGTCTTTGAGGATGACAGGCTCTGTTGCTTAAAAAGTCCTCCCTAGGTATAAAAGTACTGATGCTGGCAGCTAGATGTTCAACTGGGCCAATGTACACTGAAATGGTAAGGACAAGGGATTATGGGGTAGAATATCTGCAGCTTCAGCAGCCATTCTGTGACCATGAGACAGCAGCCAAGCAAATCACATCCAAGTCTGATGTGGATAAGCTGCTGAGTGAACATACCTCAGTTCCCTTAGCCTCGCTTCTTTGTACGTGACAACTTCAGTGTCTTGTTTATTCAAGCTGTCATTAGTTTTCTGCTAGTTATAGCTGAAATCATTCTAAGGAATAACTACAAAGTCAGAGAGGATGGGGGGGCCTGTCTCAAGCCACAATGAAAACTAGAGAGCAGCCCAGCCAGGATTGGGGGTGTTTCTCCTGCTCAGCTGTCATGTACTTGCCCCCGGGAGTCTTTGGACAACATCCTCTTGTTGTCCAAATGCCCTGCCAGGGCCACCCCACAGGGTATGTGAGGGCGTGTCACTCCTTGGGTGAGAGCACTCCTTGGGTCTTCCTTCTTTCCTTAGCCAGCTGTCTATGTTTGCTCTTAGTGGACACAACTGCCATGGGGTCATGGTTGGTGTCCAGGGGTCTCCTACTGATCTAGATGTCCTTCAGTTACTGGAGGGTCTTGAGGGAGAGTGTCCCAGGAGGGTAAAAGGCAAGTCCAAGGGGCTCAGGTCAGCAGTTCTCTGAAAACTGGTGTGGTAGAATTTTTTTTTAACTGATTGATTGATTGATTGAGACAGAGTCTTGCCATGTTGCCCAGACTGGAGTGCGGTGATATCATCATAGCTCTCTGCAGCCTCAAACTCCTGGGTTCAAGCAATCCTTCTGCCTCAGCCTCCTGAGTAGCTGGGACTACATGCATGCACCACCACACCTGGATAAATTAAAAAAATTTTTTTTTTTGTAGAGACAAAGTCTCATTTTATTGCCCTCAGTAGAGTGCCGTGACGTCACATAGTTCACAGCAACCTCCAACTCCTGGGTTTAGGCGATTCTCTTGCCTCAGCCTCCTGAGTAGCTGGGATTACAGGTGCCCGCCACAATGCCTGGCTATTTTTCTGTTTTGCAGTTTGGCTGAGGCTGGGTTTGAACCCGCCACCTTTGGTGTATGGGGCTGCTGCCCTACTCGATGAGCCACAGGAGCTGCCCTTTTTTCACAGAGTCTCACTATGTCACCCTGGGTAGAGTGCTGTTGCATCACAGCTCACAGCAACCTCAAATTCTTGGGCTTAAGTGATTCAGTTGCCTCAGCCACCCCAGGAGCTAGGACTACAGGTGCCTGCCACAATGCCCAGCTATTTTTTGTTGCAGTTGTTATTGTTGTTTAGTAGGCCCGGGCTGGGTTTGAACCCTCCAGTCTTGGTATACGTGGCCAGTGCCTTACTCACTGAGCTACAGGTACTGAGCCGAATTTTAAATTGTTTGTCGCAACTGGAGTCTTACTATGTTGCCTAGGTGTTCTATGAACTGGCCTCAGGTGATCCTCTCTCCTCAGCCCTACAAAGTGCTGGGATTATAGGTGTGAGCCATTGCACCTGGCCTGGTGTGAGAGCATTTTAATATTTTTAACCTTTGGTTGGCTTGGACTTCACGTGCTGCCTGTTGTAGGTGGAGGTTGGGGGGGTCATCTCATGAAGAAACATCCTTGGTCCTTCCCACATGTGACAGCTGTACCCACATGTGTGCCTGAGACGTCTGCCCTCCCACCCTGAGGTGCATTTCCAGGTACCGTCTGGCCTCAGGATGCAGAGATGAATATGGCTCTCCAGCCCAGGGGTAAGCAGGGACAGTGTGTATGGGAGGGGCTTGAGAGACCAGAGGAAGCATGCATGCAGGACCCTGACCCCCAACACAAAGGGTGCTTTTTGTGAATTGAACTGTGTCCCCTAAGAAGATATGCTGGAGTCCTCTCAGTCCCTGTGAATGCGACTTTATTTGGAAATAGGGTCTTTGCAGATGTTACCAAGTTAACAGGAGAGCATTAGGAGGGCCCTAATCCATCGTGACTGGCAGTCTTAGAAGAAGAGGAAAAGACAGACACATAGGGAAGGTGGCCGTGTGACCACAGAGAGAGACGAGTCATTTCTTTATAGCTACAAGCCAGGGAGCACCAGAGCTGGCTGGCCACCACTAGATTTAGGAAAGAGTCAAAGAAGGATCCCAGAGCTCAGCCCTGCCAACACCTTGATCTTAGGCTTCTGGCCTCTGGAACTGCCAGAGTAAATTTCTCTTGTTTTAAGCCACTCAAAGTCTGGTGCTTTGGTAGGGCACCTCTGGGACACTTACATGGATGGATGCAGAGGGGGCCTGGGTAGAGCAATCGTCCCTGGCTTCTCAGGGAAGCAGGCGGACATGAGTACGTGAGCATGTGTATGTGCGTGCATGTGTGTGTGAGAGTGTGTGTGTGTCTCTGATGTGTTTTGGAAGGCTTGGGTTCCCAGCAGGGGGTTAAATATCAACATTTAAACAGCCAGAGAGGAGCCAGGCAGGCAGGGCTGCATTGCAGACAACGCTGCAAAGACCTGGTGGTTGCTATTTTAAACCAGGGCCCCTGGCCAGCCCTGTCTTGGCACCTCCACCCTGTGTCTGAGATGGCGTGAGGCTAGCAGGAACTGGTGCAGCAGGAGTCCATGTGATGCTGAGAGAACCCAGAGGTAGGCAACTTGCCCACATGTCCTCCTGCTCCAAAGCTTGCGGGGACCCATGAGAGATCCTTTCAGGAATCTATCAGTTTTATTACTGGCTTCGTTTCCCAGGATGCTGATGGAGCTCATCAGACTGGCATGGATTCTCCTGGCTGGAGGTAGGTAAAAGGTGTTATGGCTTAGCCTAGCGGCCCTCTACCTGTTTTCAGCATCATCCTCCACTGGTCTCAGTGGGTGTTCTAGTTACTAGTGCTGTGCAACAAATAGCTGCAAAATATGGCAGTTTAGAACCATTCTCTTATTTTTTATTTTTTTGAGATAGAGTCTGACTGTGTCGCCCTGGGTAGAGTGCTATTGTGTCACAGCTCACAGCAACCTCAAACTCTTAGGCTTAAGGGATTCTCTTGCCTCAGCCTCCCAAGTAGCTAGGACTCCAGGCACCCACCAAAACACCCGGGTATTTTTTTTTTTTTTTTTGAGACAGAGCCTCAAGCTGTCACCCTGGATAGAGTGCTGTGGCATCACAGCTCACAGCAACCTCTAATTCTTGGGCTCAAGTGAGTCTCCTGCCTCCATCTCCCAAATAGCAGGGACCACAGGCGCCCGGCCATTTTTTGGTTGCAGCGTCATTGTTGTTTGACAGGCCTGGGCTGGATTCGAACTTGCCAGTTCAGGCCCATTGAGCCACAGGCGCCGAGCCAACATCTGGCTATTTTTGGTTGTAGTTGTCATTGTTGTTTGGCAGGCCTGGGTTGGGTTCGAACCCACCAGCTCTAGTGTATGTGACCTGCGCCCTAGCTGCTGAGCTATAGACGCCAAGCCAGAACCATTCTTTTATTTTGCTCATAATTTTGCTGGGTAGGAAATCAGGATGGGCTTAGTTGGGTGGTTTTTACCTGGGGTCACTCATGCAGTTATAGCTGGCTTTGCTGGGTACAGCAGACATCTATGATGAAAATATCAGATAAGGGTGAGCTACTATACATCTCAAATCTGTGTTCAGTGTTATCAGGTTGGTAGGTAGATGCTGGATATACACCACAGATTTTGGCAGAGGCTGCAAATCAGGTCCCCCACCCCATTCCCCATCTACCCTGAGAACTTAGTAAACATTGATCAGTGTCTCATAGCTGCGATTCCCATATGGGCAACTCTAGGAAATGTGTGAGACTGGAGTTCAGGCTGCCTGTTGGAGTTTTATGAAGCATACCCTCAGATACCCTTTCCAGCCAAAGCTGTTTGTTATCTGCTGCTAGGTGACAAACCATCCCAATGCTAGTGGCTTAAAACAACAGTAATCATTCATTTCACTTGTGAGTTTGAATTTGGGCAGATCTCAGCAGGGACAGCTCATCTCTGCTCCCCACAGAGGCAGCTGGAGTATGGTGATGGTGGCTGGGGGATTCACTTCCAAGAAGGCTCACTAACATGGCTGGCATGTGGGTGCAGGCTGTTGGTTGGGTACTCAGCCAGGTCTACTGGCCTCTCCACAGACTGCTTGGGCTTCCTTGCAGCATGCTGACCAGGTTCCATAACGGACCATCAAGGCACAGAAAGCAGAAGCCGTATTGGAAGGCCTGGCCCGGACCTGACCCATCATTACTTTTGTAGTGTCCATTTGAGTGGTTGTGGAGACCAGAAGCAGCAAGGGGAAGAGAAGCATCAAAGAATTTTAGGGGGCAGCACTGTGGCTCAAAGGAGTAGGGTGCCGGCCCCGTATACCGGAGGTGGTGGGTTCAAACCCAGCCCCGGCCAAAAAGACTTGCAAAGAAAAAAAAAAAAGAATTTTAGGGCCACATACCCCAGGAGGCCAGCTATGTGGAGGCTGTACCTCTCTTAGTTTTGTTTTCAGTTTCTCGTCTCCCTCAGTGTCCCCTGGACTCTACCTTCCTTGGAAGCCTACAGAGGACACTTGCATTCCCCGGGCTCACCCAGGCAGTAAGTGACAATGTGGATGGTTCCTCATACTGTGGCCCATCATACAGATGAGTGAGCAAAAAGTGGCCAGGTCAGCTGAACAGGTTGACAGAGGGACAGGGATAAGATTTGTTCTAAGACGGCAATCCTTGTTCCCTGCCCCTAGCAAATTAGGGGACCCTGATCCATTCAGCCTCCCACCCTCCAGCCAGAACTGGCTTACAGGACAGCCTGAGGCTTGGTGGGTTTATGCTGGGCAGCAGCCGCTGACTGATGGTGAATTGAGCTCCCACATAATTTGTACTTTGCATAGGAAGATATGGTCGTTGCCAGAAGAGAACCAAAACTAGCCATGAATAATTCCTGTGCTTTCAACAAAACACCAATAAAATGAAAGTCTGAATAAATACCACTGAAACCACCCAGGCATGAAAGGAAAAAGAGATACCTAACCTCTTCAAATCTGGGCTCTCATGAGCAGAGGTGCTGGGGCCCTGCTCCTTGAGGCTGAATGGAGCGCAGCTCACCAAGAGCAGGTTGTCTAGGCAACTACGCACAGCTCAGGGCCACTGCTAGCATTGACTGAAGGTGGTCAGCCAGCCTATCTGGCTTTTGTGCAGCTCCCTCCCTTGTCCCAGGTTTAGTGTGTGACATGTGAACTAGGTAGGCCCTAGTGGAATACCGTTCTGTGCCTCTCTGCCTAGCAAACTTCTATTGGTCCTTGAAAACCCTACCAAGATGAATGTCACTTCATTCATTGAATGGAAATTCTCTGAGGTCTGCTGGGCTGGGCATGGGGGACAGAATTTTAATGGAGGTAAGTCCTCTTCGATTGGGCTGAACTGTGTCCCCTGAAAATCCATGTGCTGAAGTCCCAATCTCCAATACCTCATTGGTTTGGGTGGGCCCTAAATAAGTATGCCTGATGTCCTTACAAAAAGAGGAGATTAGCACATGGACACACACAGAAGACCACATGAGGACTCAGGGAGAAGTCAGGTGGTCCCACAAGCCAAAGAGAAAGGTGTTAGGAGGAACCAGCCCTGCTGACACCGTGATCCTGGACTTGGAGCCTGTAGAGTGTGAAACAGTGAGTTTCTGTTGCTTAAGCCAGCCAGTCTTTTCTAGAGCTTATTCTGGAAGCCCTAGAAAGCTCTCCCTCATGGGCCTGTAGGAGTAACAATCATGTAGGAGATGATAAAAGGTGATGGGAGCCATTGGGAGGTATGTCAGAGGCTCTGAGTTCAAGTCCCTTCTTCATCACTATTCAGCTGTGTGCCCTTGGACAGGTCATTCCCTCATATAGGTCTCTCTATTTCTATAATATAGTAAGACCCCTCTCCTGGAGCCCTCATGCCTTTGAAAGAAAGGCTCTGGCCCCTACACCATACACACATACGAGTTCTGGGCTAAGCATTCTTTTTTTTTTTGAGACAGAGCCTCAAGCTGTTGTCCTGGGTAGAGAGCTGTGGCATCACAGCTCACAGCAACCTCCAATTCCTGGGCTCAAGGGATTCTCCTGCCTCTGCCTCCCAAGTAGCTGGGACTACAGGCGCCCACCACAATGCCGGCTAATTTTTGGTTGCTGCTGTCATTGTTGTTTGGCAGGCCCGGGCTGGATTTGAACCTGCCAGCTCAGGTGTATGTGGCTTGTGCCTTAGCCACCTGAGCCACAGGCACCGAGCCAGGCTAAGCAGTCTTGAGTCTGAGTCCAGACCATGTTGGCTGTGGCCTGGGTAACCTGGACAGAGGTAGCTCTTTCTTTTTTTTTTCCTTAAAAAAATTTTTTTAGAGACAGAGTCTTACTCTATCGCCCTCGGTAGAGTATCTTGGCATCACAGCTCACAGCAACCCCAAAGTCCTGGACTTGAGCAATTCTCTTGCTTTAGCCTCCCGAGTAGCTGGGACTACAGGTGCCTGCCACAATGCCCAGTTATTTTTTTGTGGCAGTTTGACTGGGGCCGGGTTCGAACCTGCTACCTTTGGTATATGGGGCTGGTGCCCTACCCACTGAGCCACAGGTGCTGCCCAGAGGTAGCTCTTTCTAAATGTTTGTTGGCCTCTCTGGGATGGAGAGTCTGTCCCCTCTGCTGACTTAGGAAACTGAGCTGTTAAGGACAGAATGTATGTGTCCCTCCAAAGTTCACACATTGAAGTCCTAACACCATTGCGTTGGTGGCACTTCTGGAAGCTGATGAGGTCATGAGGGTGGAGCCGCTACACATGAGGTTAGTGCCCTTAGAGGAAGAGACTCAGAGAACTGGCTTGCTTCCTCTACCTCCACCATGTGTATAGTCAGTTAGAAGGTGGAGTCTATGAATCAGGGAGCCTAGCTCTTGGACTTTCCAGCCTCTAGGATGGTGAGAAAGATGTGTTTGTTATTTAAGCTCCCTGGTCTATGGTTATTTGGTTATTTGTTATGGCAGCCTGAGCTGACCAAGATAGGGATGGGGTGGCCACCATGGGCAATTGGGGCATGCATAGTCCTGGGGGCAGTGCTTGGAAACAGTGTGGTACATCGCAAGGGAACTGTTTGTCTCTTCTAGCCAATGTGTGGACAAGGCTGCTTGGGTGGGATGGTCCTAACTTCCCAAAACTTTTGGCCTACCTGTACCTCTGCTACTCTGGGGAAGGCCCCAGAGTCACAGTAGCTTCTAACTGAAGGCCCCCAGTGCAGGTAGGGAAGTGATGTGTGCTAAGAGGGTTTGGATCTGCTACCAACACTGTCCCTATACCCATTCTGTATCATGGGGCTGTGGGTTGGAGGACTCTGCTCCTGCAGAGGAAGGGGCTTGGCAATGTGTCCTGGGGTTGGGATGTGGCAGAGGGCAAGGGCCCACAGTTGCCATTGTTGGTTGATTTGTGTGACCCCACACAGAGTTGAAGTCCTAACCCCCAAAACCTCAGAATGTGACTTTATTTGGAAACAGAGTCCTTGCAGATGTATTAGTCAAGGTCATGGTGAAGTAGAGTGAGTCTTCCATCCAATATGACTTAGAAGACACTAACAAGAAGGAAGGTGGCTCTGAGATGGTGGAGACCAGGAGTTTCTACCAATGCAAATTTGAGCCAAGGATTGGAAGCTATCTCCAGCACCTGGAGAGATGCCAGGAACAGCATCTCTGTCAGAGCCCCCAAGAAGGAACCAACCCAGGTCAAGGAAACTGACACCTTGATTTTGGACTTCTGACCTCCTAAACTGTGAGAGAAAAACATTCTGTTGCTTAAAGTCACCCAGTTTGGGCTTGGTGCCTGTGGCTCAGCGGGCTAAGGCGCCAGCCATGTACACCTGAGCTGGCGGGTTCGAATCCAGCCCGGGCCTGCCAAACGACGGCTGCAACCAAAAAAAAAAAACTGGCCAGGCGTTGTGGCAGGCGCCTGCAGTCCCAGCTACTTGGGAGGCGGAGGCAAGAGACTCGCTTGAGCTCAGGAATTGGAGGTTGCTGTGAGTTGTGATGCCACAGCACTATCCAGGGTGAAAGCTTGAGGCTCTGTCTCAAAAACAAACAAACAAAAAATAAGTCACCCAGTTTGTGGTCATTAGTTACAGCAGACACCAGAAAGTAAGATAATTGGCCTCTATCCTGTCTGAGTTGATATGCATAGGGCAGTTGGTGGGGCACAGGGCTTGTTAAGGACACACCCTCACCTGAGCACCTGCTCCCTGCCTAGACTAAGGCACTGAGGGTGAGAGGGGAGGCTCCTGGCCCCTCCACCTGCTAATCTCAAAAGGATGTGCCTTGGTAGCCATTTGCATGCTCAGTATGTGCATGTACACCCTCGCTTGATCCCAGGAAAGGAGTTATGTTCAGCCCCACTTTACAGACAGGCAAACTGAGGCTCAGAGGATAAGTGACTTTGCAAAAATCACCCAGCAAGTGAGTGGCAGAACCAGGACCTGAACCCAGGCTGCCTGGCCCCACAGTCCATTCCTGTTCCCTCTCTTGGTCATTCAGTCAGTCCTAACCAGCAAGGGCAGCCTGGCTGAGGACACACAGAGCTGAGTTCTAACCCAACTTGGCCCCTCCATGGAACCTCAGGCAGGCACAAGGTCCCGGGGCCTTGTTTTGTCTGGCTCTGAAATAATACTTTTTTTTTCTTTTTTTAGAGGCTTATTTTGTCATCCTTGGTAGTGTGCCATGGCGTCATAGCTCATAGCAACCTCTTCCCCTGTGGTCACGTCTGGTGCTTGATGGTGCTGTTAGCTGGGACCCCAACATGTAGTCTCTTCATGTGGTCTCAGATAGTTGAACTTCTTCCCAAGTAGCATAGGATTCCACCTACAAGCATTCCAACTAATAAGGCTGAAGCTGCACCCCCTTTTCTGACCTTTCCCTGGAAGTCACTTCCAGGGTATATGGTTACAAGACACAATTCCACCTCCAACAGGGCTAGTGCCAGGGTCACATTGTGGAAAGGGATATTGTGTGGCCATTGTCAGAAGATACAATGTGTTATAACAGCCACTACAGAAGCCAGGCCTCATGCCCTAAGGGGTGCCATTTTATGAAGTCTGAAATTGCAGTTGTGACCTGGTGTGGCTAGGGTGGAGAGAGAAAGGAGAGCGAGAGAGCGAGAGAGAAGGTATTGGGGCTTAAGGAGGTACCTAAGACTGCAGCCTATACAAGTCCTGTGGTGAAGCTTTGCTTCTTAGGCAAGGCCATGTGATACATCCATCAGTTATTCTCAGATCCTGCCCTTAGAGCAGAGTTACATGGGCAGTGAGGTTATGTGCACTCTGATTTCTGCTCAACTTTACTCTTTAGTCCCAACCCTCCCAACATCCCTTTGGGGAATTGCCCCTTCCTGGCTACAAATCTGAGGCTGGCTATGTTCCATCACATAGAGGAAATCCACTGAAGCCAATGGAAAAGGAAGTTAAATTAGACACACACACACAGACACACTGGTGTGTCCTCGATTTACCCATACCTGAAGGTGTGACACTTCTTTTGGGCTGCCTTATTATGGGACCCAGACATTCTTTCATTGAAGACAGTTGAGCACCACCTACTTGTAATACTTCTTCGCTATCATAGGCTGAGGCCCTGCAGGGCCCAGTACCCTGCTCCTAGGACTCTGCTTCCTCCCTGGTGGTGCTCCACACTCAGTCCTTTGTTGACCCATGGTCCCATCTCCCTGGATGGTGAGCTCCATGAAAGCAGGGCCCTGGTTTGTTTCTTTTACCACTAGATCCTTAGGGTCTTGCACAGGGCCTGACCCACTAATTGTTAAACACAAGTAGATAACTCAAGGCAGTGAGTATGTGGCCTTCAGAGGAAGACATTAACTAGAAGGGGTATGTGAATAGAACAGGGTGGACAGAGCAGGAGCTACATGGACCTGCAAACCAGTAGGGGGCTTGCCAAGGGGTTTTATTTTGGGAGGCAGAGTGTTAAAAATAGTGCCAAGGACAAAATCAAACAAGTCAAACAACCAGCTGAGAAAATGGCAGTGGTACATGTGTGTAATCTCTTTTTTTTTTGAGACAGAGCCTCAAGCTGTCAACCTGGATAGAGTGCCATGGCATCACAACTCACAGCAACCTCCAATTCCTGGGCTCAAGCGAGTCTCCTGCCTCCGCCTCCCAAGTAGCTGGGACTATAGGCGCCCGCCACAACACATGGCCATTTTTTGGTTGCAGCCATCATTGTTGTTTGGCAGACTGGGGCTGGATTAGAACCCGCCAGCTCAGGAGTATGTGGCTGGCGCCTTAGCCTGTTGAGCCACAGGCGCCAAGCCACATGTGTCTAATCTCAATGCTTTGGGAGGCTGGGGCAGGAGGAGACCAGGAGTTTGAGACCAGCCTGGACAATATAGTGAGACCCCGTCTGTACAGCTGGTGAACACCTGTAGTCTCAGCTACTTGGGAGGCTGAAGTGGGAGGATCCCTTGTACCCAGGAATTTGAGGCTACAGTGAGTTATATTCATGCCATTGTACTCTAGTTTGAGTGACAGAATCAGACCTGTCTCAAAAAAAAAAGAGGACTTGAATAGACCTTGAATAGACCTTTCTCTAGAGTATATACAAACTACCAATAAATATATCATCACTAATCATTAGGGAAATGCAAATCAAGGCCACAATGAGATATCACCTCACCATTAGAAAGGCTACTATACTATACAGAAAATAATAAGATCTAGAAAAATTGGAACCTTGTTCACTGCCGATGGGAATTTAAAATGGTGCAGCCACTGTGGACAACAGTATCACAGTTCCTCAAAAAATTAAACAGAATTATCATATGACCCAGCATTTTTACTTTTGTATATGCTCAAAAAAATGAAAGTTGGGTCTTAAACAGATATGTGACTCTGGTTTTCTTGTATTTGTACACCCACATTCACAGCAGCAATATTCACAATAGCCAAAAGGTGGAAGCAACTCAGTGTCTGTCGATAGATAAATGGATAAACAAAATGTGGTCTATCCATATTATATAACATTATTCTTAGAAAAGAAGGATATTCTGACAAATGCTATAATATGGATAAACCTTGAGGACATTATAAGTGAAATAAGCCAGACAAAAGGAAATATTGTATAATTCCACTTATATGAGATTCCTAGAGTCATTAAATTCAGAGACAGAAAGTAAAATGGTGGGTCCCTAGGGCAGAGTGAAGGGGAGTTAATGGGGACAGAATTTCAGTTTGCCAAGATGAAAAAGTTCTGGAGATAAATGATGGTGATGGTTGCACAAGAATGTGAATGTACTGAATGCCACTCAACTGTACACTTAAAATGGTTAAGCGGGTAAATGTTATGTTACATGTATTTTACCACAATTAAAAAAAAAAGTGCTGGCTCCGTGCCTGTGGCTCAATGGGCTAAGGCGCCAGCCACGTACACATGAGCTGGTGGTTCGAATCCAGCCCAGGCCTGTCAAACAACAACAAAAATGGCTGGGCATTGTGGCGGGCGCCTTTAGTCCCAGCTACTTGGGAGGCAGAGGCAAGAAATTCGCTTAAGCCCAGGAACTGGAGGTTGCTGTGAGCTGTGATGCCACAGCACTCTATCCAGGGTGACAGCTTGAGGCTCTGTCTCAAAAAAAAAAAAAAAAAAGTGCCAAGACTGGCAGTGCCTGTGGCTCAGTGAGTAGGGTGCTGGTCCCATGTAGCGAGGGTGGTGGGTTTGAACCTGGCCTGGCCAAACTGCAATAAAAAATAGCTGGGCAATGTGGAGAGTGCCTCTAATCCCAGCTACTTGGGAGGCTAAAGCAAGAGAATCTCCTGGGCCCAAGAGCTGGAGGTTGCTGTGAGCTGTGATGCCACAGCACTTTACGGGGAAAGAAAAAGAAAAAAAAGTGCCAAGATTAACAACTCAATAGATGTGGCATTGTAAGTATGTCTGACATTGCCTGGCCTGCCCAATACCTGGCTTCCTCCCATTCCTGGGCACAGGGAGACTTCACTGCCCAGCATCCCTTAGCTGAGTGTAGTTGTGTGGCTGTGAGCACCAGTGGCATATGATTCTGTGTACTGGTCTTCCCTCACTTTGTGGTGACCACCATCAAGGTGGACAACTTGGGAACTTTAAGTAGCCTGGGCTGCCTAGACACCACAAGGAGGTCAGCTGCCCTGGAGTGTTGCCCAGGTTGAGTGGACATGTTGAGGGGGAAATACATTTTCCTGGGTTGCATTAAGCCATTGAGATGCCAGGGATGTTTGTCACTATAGCATAATGCAGCCCATCTGACTGATACACCAGCATCCCATGAATAATAATAGATCTGGCACCCTGGGATCACTGGCTGGAGCTGCAAGGAGTCATCCTGTGTTCTCTCATTTCTCTGTGTTTTCTGCCTGACTCTTGCAGGCACTTCGATTTGGGATGGTATGTGAATCTGCTTGGGTTGCTATAACAAAGTACCATAGACTGGGTGGCTCAGAACGACAGAATTTTATTCTCACCTAAATAGAGGCTTGAAGTCCAAGATCAAGGTATCGGGTGGTTAGCAGGCCTGGCTCCTCCTGAAGAGTGTGTGGTCTGTCCCATGCCTCCCTGGCTTGTAGACAGTCTTCTCTCTCTGTCTTTCCACACTGTCTTCCCTTCCAGTTTGTCCAAATTTTCCCTTTTCATAAGAATACCAGTCATGTTGGATTAAGGCCCACCCTCTCTGCATGACCTCATTTTAAGCAATTATATCTGCAGGAACCATATTTCCATATAAGTCACATTTCAAGGTCCTGAGGGTTAGGACTTGAATATATGGATTTGTGGGAGGATACTATTTACCCCATAAGAGATGGCCTAGCAGAGGAGGGCCAGGTGAACACTGCGGGGCAGGGACGTGTAGGAGGAGAATGCAGACATTTGCTGCAGAAGTAACCAAGTGAGCAGGTTTTTCTTGGAGGAACAGCTCTAGAAGGTTTTTTTTGTTTTTTTTTTTTGAGACAGAGCCTCAAGCTGTTGCCCTGGGTAGAGTGCCGTAGCATCACAGCTCACAGCAACCTCCAACTCTTGGGCTCAAGCGATTCTTTTGCCTCCGCCTCCCGAGCAGCTGGCACTATAGGTGCCCACCACAACGTCCGGCTATTTTTTTCAGTTGCAGCCATCATTGTTGTTTGGCAGGCCCGGGCTGGATTCGAACCTGCCAGTTCAGGTGTATGTGGCTGGCGCCTTAGCCACTTGAGCCACAGTCGCCGAGCCTAGAAGGTTCTCAAGAGAGTCTCTGTGGCCACGGAAACGGGGTCCTTATGCTGGAGGGGGTGGGGTTCCTGTGTCTTGCTGTCTCTGGGGTAATGATGGACCAAGACATGAAGAGAGAGTGGAGAGAAGCTGGAAAGAGGGGCTGCTCAGGTTTGATCTTTGCGAGTTTGTCTTTGACATTATGCTGACTCTAGAAATGGATTGATGTTAGGGTGGGTGTGGGATGGAGGCAGAGAGGAAGAGGGAAGCTTTCAAAGCTGTATCCATGGGAAATGTTTTTATTTTCTGCTTGAAAGAAAATGCCAAAGAAGGATAAAAAGGAAAAAGAGCAAGGGAGGTGAAGAGAGTATGTGTGTGTGTGTGTGTGTGTGTGTGTGTGTGTGAGAGAGAGAGAGAGAGAGAGAGAGACAGTCTTTAGTGTGTTTCGGTGTGGGAGATTGTTTTTTTTTGAGACAGAGCCTCAAGCTGTCACCCTGGATAGAGTGCTGTGACATCACAGCTCACAGCAACCTCCAATTCCTGGGCTCAAGCAAGTTTCCTGCCTCCTCCTCCCAAGTAGCTGGGACTATAGGCGCTTGCCACAACGCCCGGCCATTGTTTTGGTTGCAGCCGTCATTGTTGTTTGGTGGGCCCAGGCTGGATTTAAACCCATTGAGCCAAGGTGCCAGGCTGGTGTGGGAGATTGGAAATGGGATTCTCCAGGTCCATCCTGAGCCCTAATCTGCACCAGATTCTGTGGAATTGGATGGGAGTTCCTGTCCTTGGGCCACAACCCTCCTAAACTCCAGCTGGGATGCCCAGACTAGAGAGGGCAAGAGAAAGCCCCTACAAAGGGCAGGGAGGATTGATGGGGGAGCACAGTAAACAGGATAACAGGGCGCATTAGCGCTAGTCTCTACCAGGCTGGGGGCTCCACACTAGCACCCATGCACCCTACCTGGTTTAGCTGAAGTTGCTTGCTGCTACATCCTGGATGTCTAGGCTTGTAAATTCTCTTTTCTTTACCTCAAGTTTCTTATCTGTTAAATGGGCATGACACTACCCAAATCACAGGGTGTCACAGCTTGTCTGACGTAGGAGCCATTGTGTACTACAAGGGATTTTTAGACTGAAAAAGAGGAAACTGGAAGGGCTCTGCCTCAGAAAGGAGTGGGACAGCCTGGATTTGGAGGCAGCACATGTTAGAGGGGTAGGGCAGGAGAAGGTGGGATGTACTAAGTGGCTTTGGGGGCCAGGATGGCAATGGAATTTGCTCAGAACTCTCAGCAAGCACAGGCCTGCCAGAGATGAGTTCAGAGGCCCAAACAAAGCTCAGAGCTGGCAGGGGGAGGGAAGGACATTTTAAGAAGTCAGGCAGTCCCTCCTGGGTGCCTACTCCCCACCTAGGTGCAGTTCCCCCACTCTCCATTGACACGTGCCACCAAGCCCTCCATTAGTCACCCTGGCGCGGACACATAAACCCCATTAGTCACATCCAGTACAAACCCCCTTACAGAACACATCCAGTCACAGTCAGACAAAGACCAAGGCCCCCAAAGACGCCTTGTTTGTCCCTCTTGGCTCTTTCTCTAGCACCTAGAACAGGGCCATACACAGAGGGGGAATAGACATCAGCCTGCCCCAAGGGAGCCAAACACTCACAATCGCTAACACCCCAGAATCAGACACTGCTGGTCCCCAGAGAAGCACAGTCACTTGGCCCAGTTTCCTCCATTCTAAACCTCCCCCATCCCTTCTGGGCACACAAGTACCACAATAAACACCCACCTATGCCCTTGTTCACCCCTCTTCCTCCTCTTCCCGGAGAGGGTAGGGCTGACATTGTGCTCTCCTCCCCCAAGCCTGTCCTCGGATGGGTCAGGCAGAAAAACCATCCCCCAAGGTCACCAGAACTCCTCAGCAGGCAGCCCCCGGGAGGTGATTTATTGGCAGTTTATTTGGAGAAAGGCTATCGCTCCTAGATTCCGGGAGGAAAAAAACGCTCGCAGTGGACTTTAACCTTGGGCTGAAACCACAGCGCTTTGTTTTCAGAGGCGCATCCTGGGGCGACGCGACGGGGTTGGGCCTGGCCTGGGAGGCTTGGCCGGAATGTGGCACCGCAGCCTTTAAGCTCCCAGGCGGCGCTCCCGCTGCCGAGGCAAGCACCCAAATTCCTCAGGGCCCGACCGGAAGACCCCCGTCCATCCAAAGTGTTTCTGGAAAGTGCAGGAAGGAGCCAAAGCTCCTTGGGTAAGAGTGTCCCGGGAGCTAGGTTTCCAACAACCTCGCCCTGGCATCTGCCACCCAAGGTTTGCAGTGATGTCTCTGGCACCGCAAGGTTTTGAGAGGGCAACCAGAAGGGCGAGAACGCGCCCCCTTCCGTGGCTGTCCCACCCGAAGTCCTGTGCAAAGCCCAGTCGGAGGTGGTTGGCCCGCATAGCGGCACAGTTCGCTCGGCCACTGCACAGTGCGAAGGCCTGTGCCCGCCCCTCTGGCACAGAAACTAAGCGGTATTATTGCAATTGCACCCTTCTCTGGATCTGCCTCTCGAGCACCCCACGACTGTTCGGGTAGAAAGCCGACTAGGCTGTCACCAGCGCGCGACCGAAGCTGCTTTCCCGAAGGCTATGTGCGCCAAAGCGGGCGGCCGACAAGGGCGCTAAGCGCGGGCCTAGTGTCTTAAAAGCCTGGGCTATCCAGCGGTGTGGACCAGGTGGTGGGCTGGTGCGCGGTGGGGATCCAGGCGAGCCCCCGCCTCCCGGCGCTGCGCCCTCAGGCACCCGGTTCGGCTCTGTCCTTGCCGCACAGAAGGGACAAACTGAGTTCTGAGGAGCCGTTCCGACCGTGGCCCTGGCGCTGTCGTGTCCTAGTGCAGGCTTGAGAAGCTAGCCACGCATCCATCTCAGCCTCACCGAGCATTCCTGGGAGGAAGTGCCGGGGCCCGGCACCCCTACCCCAAGGCCCCAAGGCGCTAATCCTGTGAGGCCAGCCTCCTCCTCCTCCGGGCTCCAGAGCCTGCGGGGATGGATGGTGTTGGCAGTGAGTGGGCGTCGCCGTTCTCAGTCTTTGGCAAACAGAGAAGCTCCGGCCTGATTCCCTGCGCAGTCTCGGGGCTCCCAGGCCGGGACGGGGAAAGCAGAGCGCCCGGCGCGGCCCGGGACGCGAGGCCGGCCGGGAACACCCCGGCGTGAGCAGCTGGAAGGAGGGTCCGCCTTAAGATTTATGGCTGAAGCTGGCCTCCCGCGCGCCGAGCGCGTCTCCGTCCTCTCGCAGCCAAACAGTGGAGTGGAACCCCGACCCCGGCCGTAGGAAGAGGCCAGGGTCGGAGGCGGGGCCGAGAGGAGCGAGAAAAGCCAGAATCCGCCCGGCCTGCCTGGCTCGAGAACCCCGGCACTGCCCGCCGTCTGTCTTGCTCTCGGCGGCGTGCGGGGCCCGGGCATCGCGTTCCTGGTCTTCCAGGCGGGTCGGGAGGCTCTTGGCTCGGCTGGCCCAACCTCAGCTCGGCGCCGAATCGCGGCTGGGCCAGTAGCAACGAGGGGACGGCGAGCGTGGCTTTCTCAACCATAGCCTCTCCAGGTTTTACCGGCACCCGACCAGGAGCTCCCGGGTCGTCGATTCTAGGGCTCGCGGAAACCCACGCTTAAGAGACCCGATCACACGTCGGGTTCTAAGCAGGCAGCAGAAGCCCGCGATCCCCTGGGGGCCCCTTCACGGAGATGCCAGCGGAGAGCGGGGACTTCGGGAGCCACCGGGAAAGGCAGTTCAGGGCGACGGGTGGAGTGGCTCGAGTAGCCGCCCCTAGTTTGGGATATTGGCGTCTTTCTGGGAGCGGGGTAAGGGAAGAACGTATCTGCGAGACCAGCCAGACTAGGGTTCGGGAATAGCCGGGTTCGAAGTTGAATAGGGCAGAGTTGAGGGAGGCGGGAGATCGCGGGAGTCGGACCTGTCTTGGGCTGGCCAGGCCAGCTGGGCGCCGGGGCCGAAGCTGCGGCGACAAAGGCGCAGCAGGGGTACAGCCGGACTCGAAATTGGCTTGCCCTTTGGTTTTAAAACAAAGAGGGAGAACTGTCACTTGGGACGCATCCAGTTAAGACAAGGCCGGAGCCGATGGCATAAGAACACACAAAAGGCCTGGGCTAGCCCGGGACAACCATACTGCCTGGCGGAGATCGGCCTGGGCGGGTTCTCCGGGAACTGCGATTTGGGGCTGCGAGGAGGCCCCCGCCCCAGCCAGTTTTCCGCCTAGTCAGTACGAAACACACACACACACACACACTCAACACACCGTTTTAGGCCACCGATCGCGCTGGATAAACAGACGTATGGGGTGGTGGTGGCGGCGAAGTGGGGGGTGGGGCACGGAAGATGGCGGTCGGGCCCTGGCGGCCTGTGGCCTGTGCGGTTTCACCCTACTTCGCATAGGACGCCCAAGCCTGGCTTTTACATTTAAATGTGGCCCATCAGAGCGGGGAAGGCGTTTTCTCAGATCCTGAAGCTCGACTAAGGGTGCCTCAGGGTCCTTCTACTAAAGGCGGGGGTCTCTTAGAAAGCCGAGGATGCACCCACGACTTCGCTTGGGATCGGTTCCTCCGCCCCAAGATGGCTCCGGGGCTGTTTACTCAGCTACTAAGGGGGGCCGGACCCGGGAGCGGGCAAAGATCAGAGCGCATACAGGTCGGCTCTGGCGGGTGGCCTCTCGGCGTGGCCCGCCCGTGGCTCTATGCGCGTCGCAACCCTAGAGAACTGCTCCGGCAGGATCTGCCCCTTAGCCCCACCCGGCGGCTGGGAACTGGGAGCCGCCGCCGCCGCCGCCCCCGCGTCCCCATGCCCTGGACCGAGACCGGACCTTGGCGGCTGGGGGGGCCGAGCGAGTACGGCGGTGTGCAGGGAGGGCGGCGCGAGGGGCCCCGGCCACAAAGCTCAGAGGACGCGGGCTTCGGCTGCCCAGAGTCTCGGCCCTAATGAAATGCCTGCTCCGTTTGCAACGCCGACTAGGCGCACACTTGAAAAATGCAAACGCCATTGGCAAATCCAGGGGAAACAGGCAGAATTTTTATTAGCAACTAAATGATTTATGGCACACGTACCCCGCCGTCACAATTACGACGTCTTGGAGCATCCAGGGGCGAAAACATTAAACATTTATAGAAAGAAGCTTTTGTTTTTTCCATACCGCAAGCCCTTTGTATTCCCCACTTCCCACTCTCTTAAGATACATGTTTATTTCTTGAGCTATGTTAAAATAAAAACATTCAGATACCGGGTGGGATAACAGGGTGGGGGATTAGGGTTTGGGCTCTTGAGTACTGGAGGGTGACAGGGGTGGGAAGAAGTGAAGGGGACAGGGGTATGGGAGTGTTTACTGGGAATGCACAGACCTCTGGATAAGACGAAGGCGCGGGGCGCCCCAACACTCGGCTCCTTCCCCTGCTTTGGCTTCCAGCAGCCAGCGCAGCTCCACCGCATTTATTTATCCCTGCCGTCACCCCTCACCCGCCAAGGCACAAAGACACAATACCTCCTTTCTCTAACCCCCCTTCTCTCCGTCTTTGCTCCTGGCCTTCCCAGGGCTGCACCGGGCGTCTCCCGCCGCCTCGACTGCCGAGGCCGCCACCGAGACCAACGCGCCCAGCTCCAAGCACGGACACCGCGGCTAGTTCCCCTAGACTCCGGCTATTTTCGTTCTTTTCTTTCCTTCTCACTCCTCCCTCCTCCCCCCCTCGGAGCTCCAGCTTCCAAAAGAGGGCAGCCTAGAAACCAGCGCAGGAGGCTCCAGGAAGGGCAACTTGAAACTGCCCTCAAGAGGCTGAACTTTTTTTCCTCAAATTTATCCTGGAATTAAATTAGACACCCCCAGTTCGCTCTCGAAGCCTACCCCCCTTTTTTTCTAAAAGTGGAATAAAAAAAATAGAACGAATGGGCACTGACTAGCTCATTTTTACCCCCTCCAGAAAAGTTGCCTTAAAAATGGATTAAAAAAAAAATAGAACGAGCAATGCAAAAACGCTGAGTCCGCAGCGCGGTGCGAAAGAGCGGGCTTCTCTTGTTTTAATTAAAATCCTACCACCGCAGTTGCTCTCCGAGGCAGGATCGGCCTGGATTCCTGCCCCTCCAAGATTCTTTTCGAGGGTATGTAATACCTAGCCTGGCTCAGAAGCCTTCGGGGCTTCGCAGAGAAGGTGAGGGGCTCCCCTAGACAGTCCTTCCTCCGTGGTCCGCACTCCCTGCGCCCTTAGTCAGGTAGGTTTGCCGCGGGCAGCTCCCCGGCTACTCAACCCAGAAACGATTTTGCTGAGAGCGCAAAATAAAAGTACAAAGTCTGGGGGATTGGGACTCCCCTCCCCCAACGGCCGCCGGGCCAGCCAAGCACTTTTGGGCTTGGCGGCTGCTTCCTCTGAGCTCAACAGATTTTTTTTTTCCCCCGGTTTCGCCTTCCCTGGAGGGGGCGCGGTGGATGGAAGGCGAGAGAGGCCCCCAGCCAAGAGGTTTTTAATATTACACTTTAATAGGTTTCAGAAGGCCCCGTGGAGAAATGCTAATAGGCTGAAATGTCAGAATCGAGAGGGATTCAGTTTGCGCTCAGCCGATCTAATCCTTTTTTCTGCTCTGATTTTTTTTTGGAGGAGGGGAAGAAAAGAGAAGGGAAGGCCTACGCTAACAGGGGCTTTGGGGAGGGGCGCGCAGTTCCGTAGCGCCGCAGCCTTGGACCGAGCGGGGGGCGCGCCCTCCGCGTTTCTATAGGAACCCCTTTTAGAAGATTAGAGACTCACCCGCTGCCCGCCGCTGCGGCCTCTCCAAAATATTAATCAGTAACCATCTGACACCGCGTTACAGGGAGGGACCCGCAGGCCAGGGCTAGGAAAAAGGCCTTCTCGCCAGCCCGTCCCACCCGACCGCGCTGCTGGGGGAAGAGGGAATGAATTGCCGCTTTGTTTTAAAAGGAAGAAAAAAAGAGGGGGGGAGGGAAGCAGCCCTTGTCTGTTTTGGCGTCTTCACCGGGCGTACAAGAGGCGCACCTCAAGGGAGGTGAGGAGCTGGGGCCCGGGAACACGGTGCAGTCCGCCGGACCCCAGGCCCTCCCAGGCTCTCTCGGCTTGTCACCTCCTTCTTCAAGCAGGAAGCTGACAGGCGGCCCATTAAACCGCGCCTAGCAAAGCCCTGGATTGCGGCGACAACCATCTTCCTCTATTTTGATCACTCA
The DNA here is from genome assembly GCA_963573935.1 of Arctocebus calabarensis. Lineage (NCBI taxonomy): Eukaryota > Metazoa > Chordata > Mammalia > Primates > Lorisidae > Arctocebus > Arctocebus calabarensis. The sequence continues at coordinate 18,810 of CAUYON010194962.1, read as the reverse complement.
GCCCAGACGCTGGGGGATGGGGGAGGAAAAGGGAGGAGAAGGAGAAGGGGGGGGGTCGGAGCTGGTGGAGGGGGAGGGCTGCCTAGAAACGGCCCGGAAAAATTCTCACCACCAGTTTTGATCATTCAGACCCGCCGTGGGGAGCCTGGAAACTGCTGGAGCCCCTAGGTCCGTAATTGGTTTTATAGGAATGGCTCAGGGCCAAGGTGTTTACATGCTCGTGATTGGCGGCGCGCGCGGCCAATCCGGGGCGATCGGGGGCTGGCCGGGGGGGGGGCGGGCGCAGGGAACAATGCGTGTTTCTTTGCCTGCGAGTGCTCCCCTCCCCCACACTCCCCCCTGTTGGCTTTTTTTTTTAATTTTTTTTTTTTAGATCCAGCGAGAGGAACTTGAAAGGGGGGTTGTGTAATGTACCTTTTCCAATCCCGGGCTGTATATGGAGATTTGGGATTCTTTAAACCGGCGCTACCTGGATTTTATTAAAAAGCGGGGAGCTCGGCGGGAGGAAAGCTGGCTTTTCCGGGGGCTGCGGGAGCCGGGCCGCGGGAGGGCGGAGGAGTTGGCGCGCCGAGAGCTCGGCCCGGGGAGCGGTTTTCTACCAAAAAAAGGAAAGGCGGGCAAAAAGTGTGAGGCGGCTGCGGGTGGCGGAGGGGAGCGGCAGCCGCGGGATGGCGGGCAGCACGGGCGCCTAATCGCGCTGGGAGCCGGGGCTGCCACCGAAGTCGCTGTCGCCGGAGCCCGGAGTCCGGAGCCCAGCCGCGCCAGGTACGACGGCGGTCCGCCTGCCGGCCCCCGGCCGGGCGCTACGGTCTCCAAACTTCTCTAGCTTGCCCCCAGCCCTCCACCTGCCCCTCGGGGGTGTGCTTGGGAATTCCCGCAGCTGTCCGACTTCGGAGAACTGAATCGGGATCAGGGCCGGCGAGAAGGGGGCGCCCGGGAAGGGGTGGGGGCAGGCTGCTGCGCCCTAGGATACCACCTGAGCCCCCCAGCCCCGCTCCATTTCGCCCGGCCCTGCCCGGCTGAAGGGCGTCGGTTCCTCTCTAGGTTCCCAGCAGGCGGCGGGAGAGCCGAAGATGCCGAGACGTTTTCGATTATAGGCTGTTTTTAATTAAAAGCCGGAATTCAGCCATTTTAACTGCATTTAAGAGAGAAAAGTAGGGAGTACGCAGCAGAGCCCGCAGATGGCCAAGCCAGTTTCTCTGCTAGGGCGAGGGTGTTTCGGAGGGCTTCACCCTGACTTCCACAAACTGGGGCGCCTAGGCATGCTACGAGGCGCTGGCTTTTAAAAGAAAGCTACTCAAAGAACATATTTAAAAAAAAAAATCACAGGAAGCTCATTGCCTCCTTAGGACACGTATCCTCGGCTGTGGCGATCTTAGATTTTTCCAAAGTAAACGCGGATCTGGTAACCAGAGCCTGATGGGGAGAGCGAGGGAGGAAAGCAGGGGGTGTTTGTAACCAAAACCAGGTTTAAATAGGCACCCTTAGTAAAGTTGGGGAGGGAGGTAGGAGAAGGAGGCAGGCGGGTTTGGCCGGGAACTCTGCAGCTGAGGGTCTGCTCCTCGGGGGGCTGGGCGCGGAGTGCAGGGCGGGCACCCAGGAGCCGGTGGCTTTGGTGTGATCCTCGGCTCTAAGAGCACCCAGGCCTTCTGAATCAGAAGTCTGAGCTGTAGCGGACAGACGGATAGCGAGGGAAGGGTGGGCTTTCCTCCCCCATGGGAATCGGCAAATCTTTTAAATAAACAGCTTTAAATTGAAACTACAGGGGGATTTACCCAACGGTGGGGGAGGCGCCCCTCGGCCGGCCCGCGCTGCGAAGGTTTCGTTTGTAGGTTATTTGGGTGGTGGGTTATGGAGGAAGCTAGAGTAGAGCGAGATCCTTGATCTCTTTCCTTTCCCTCTAGCCCCCCAAATCGCCCGGGCCAGGCCGCGTACTCGAGCCGCAGGATTCCCAGGCTAGGGCGTTGGAAAATGAAACCAAAGCTTGTTTTGAAGGATTTTCTCTAGTCCTCAGGCGTGAATGCCACGTCTCGGGTCCTCGGACTCAGACTTTGGGACTCATTGTGGCGGCGGGGGTGGGGTGGGGGCTGGCGAGTCTTTTTAAAAATAATAAACCTGCTTTCCACTCTCCCTCCTGCGGCGAGATGGGAGGTACTCTTTCAGCGGCTTAGGGAGAGCTCGGGAAAACCAAACTCAAAAGGGAGGCGAGGTTCCAAAAAGGTTAAATATTAAACTTTCCGGATCAGATAGTGACAGTGTTTAGGTAGACGTTTCAAAGTGCTCGTGGAAGGGTTTCACGATTTTAAACCCTGCAGGAGCATGTGATGCCCAGGAATAAACACACTTAGGAGGTTTGTATTTACGTTGTCCGGGCGCAACCGAGAGACCTTCCCTGGTTTGGTGAGGACCCGGCAGAGGGCGAGGCAGAGTTTGGACTGGGGCGCAGCGCGCCACCGGTCACTTTTCCCAGCCAGGTCCTCGGGATCTTAAAGCTGCTGGTGAAAGGAGCATGGATTTTAACTGTTCTCAGAAACAGGGATACTCCCGATTTCATTTCTGGCCACCAGATCGACTGTCCCCGACCCCGAAAGGCGATACGACTTTCTGAAACTTGTTTTTTATTTATTTTTCTTTCTTTATTCCTTTCTGTTTCTTCCGCGGCCCGTCTCCTCTCCCCGCCAAGACGCCGAGTGGGTCGTCTCGCGCAGCTCCGCCAGGCCGCCCGAAGGGGCCCTACCGCCCGCCGCCTGTGCGCTCCGGGCCGCGGGCCCGCCGCCGAGCGCAAGCCCCGCTGGCCGCCGCCATGCACGCCGCGGAGCACACGCCACCCGAGGACTCTAGGACTACGCCGAGGCCGAACTTTTAGGTCCTACTGAGCTAGGCCCGCGGGCCGGGTGGGGGGCTGGCCGCGGCACTCCCGCGTAGGATGGATGGCCGAGACTTCGGGCCCCAGCGGTCCGTGCATGGCCCCCCGCCACCGCTACTGTCCGGCTTGGCCATGGACAGTCACCGCGTGGGCGCGGCCACTGCCGGACGCTTACCGGCCTCTGGACTGCCCGGCCCGCTGCCGCCCGGGAAGTACATGGCCGGCCTTAACCTACACCCGCACCCGGGTAAGTGCCCCGCGCCATGCCTGTTTCCTTCTGTCTCCTCGGGATCCTGGGGAGGGAGGCTCCGGAAGATCTACTTGGCTGGTTACCTGGCACTCGCGGCCGGGGCTCAGTGTCATCTTTAACTCGGCTGGCCGCGGGGGTGCGGACAGGTTCAGCTCCCAGGGCGGAGAGAGCCCTGACCCTGGGCAGAGGACTGTCTGGAGGCTCTTGCGGAGAGGGGCAAGCGGCTCAGTTGCCTTCCCCGGTGTGCCGGCCCTCCTGGGACAAAGGGGTCTGCAAAAGTCGGAACCACTGAGGGCAATTCCAGTATCCGGGCCCCTGTGGCACGAACCTGGGCAGGAGTTTTCAAAATCTGGGCGAGAAAAGAACAAACCAGCCCCCACACCCCGTGAGACACCATTCCTCGAGTTTGAATCTTTTTCTTGGCATACATCCTTGCCGGCGCCTGTGGGCCCTGGGTTCTGTTCCCAGCTCCATCACCGCGCTGATTCGGAGGTCCTTGGCAGCTGCTGAGCGCTAGTGGATGCAGGAGGACGGCGACCCCAAGCCTGAGACCCTGGCCTCTGGCAGGCGGGCAGAGGCTCTAGGAATCTATGCCCCAGTGGGAGAGCAGCAGCCCCGGCCCTGAGAACTTCTCTCGTTCTTTGGCTGAAAAGAGGGTGCCGAAAACAGGCCATCCTGAACTTAACTGGGGAAGAAGCGGCGCGGGGATGGGGAGCAGATCACCTGAGCACGGGTGGTGGAGGTGACTCCGTGGGTTTGACTTCGAACCCGTGGGAAGTGGATGAGGAGGCTTCGTGGCCTCCATCATTTCCCCAGAGGGGCTATCCAGGAGAGGTGGGAGCGACCTCCAGGCGGGTGCTGCGAGGGAAGAGAGACGCTTGCCGGGCCGTGCTGCAGCAGCCGCGGCAACCAGGCAGGGAGGGAAGGGAGACTCCGCGAGCTCCAAACCTGCCAGTGGCTGTCCCCAGGAGGCTGAGTCCCTCCTTCCCTGGCTCCTTCCCCTAGCTCCTGTGCCTGGTCTCCCAAACTCCGACTTTTATTAAAAATATCCTCCTTTTCTCCCAACTGTAGTTTAGGACTTTTGCAGGGGTGCTCTCATGCCCTCATGTACTTGGGGTCTTGGCAAAGACACCCGTGACCCAGACTGGCTGCCTCGGTCTTAGCCTGCCTGTGCGGCTGAACTCCGTGATTTTGCCTGTCTTTGATTTTTCTCCTGGAACTTTTCAGGAACTGGAGTCCCCGGGGCTCCACGGGACAAAGGGCCTTTGTGAGGGACCGGGCGGGGGAGGGGCACGAGACCGTGTCTGGGGCCCCAGGCGCATTCAGCCTAGGACTATGACTAGGGCATGGGTTTTCTCCCAAGAGGTGCTTTGTGACTGAGGAGGGGTGTTAGAGACCCTAAGGAGGAATTAAGGGGTAGCCCTGGGGTACATAGGCCATCTGGGCCATCCGCTTTTGCACGTTGTGTGAGTCCACAGTGATACTTTGTGTGCTTGTGTCTTAAGCTTTTTGGGTCATTTGGTTCTAGGGTTGGGCCCAAGGATGTGGTGCGGAAAGGGGTGATTGCAGCCTGGCGATCAGACCTCTGGTCAGCCTTGTTGGCAGGGCTTTCACTTGCTTCCTGTGAGTTTGGGAGGGGTTTCTTGTATTCCCTATTCAGGAGTTGACTGGGGCTCACAAAGGCAAAGTATCCTAATGATAAGTCTTGAAAACAGCCACTACTCTTCGAGTGCACCTCTGTGGCTGTGCATGGAGCCAGGGTCACGCCTAACCTGACGCAGCAGTCAGTCTCCTAATGTCCGTTTGCTGGGGAACCAAAATACCAAGCTACCAGCAGAGGATTCCCAGCAAGTGGTGGCCAGGAGCCAGTCTCGTCTTGACTTCTGCATGCTGAGGCTGAGGTGACAGAGGAAATACAGGAAGGTTGCTCTCCCCCCCTCACCTCCAGTGGCTCTGTGTAGACCTTGCACCCCAGCACCCCAGCACCCCAGGCCAACGCCCAGAGCTGAGCAGTGCTAATCCCATTAGCCACAAGGCGGGGAACAGCTCCCATTCACTGCTTGGGGCTGGGCTGGATTAGAAATTCCTCAGCCTGGCACCCCTCCCCGTTTTCTTTGTGGGGTGCAGGTGCTAAATTTTCTTTTCTCACACCACCCTCTCTTTCTGGCTGTCAGCTCCTTAGGTTTTGCCAGTGTTATCAGCCCCATCTTGTTTATTTTTATAAGGGGAAGTCCTGAAAGGTTGAGGGATTTGCCTGGGGTCATACAGTGAGGGAATGAGAGGTACATTACCTGGGGCTTCTTCCCAGAGGGCGGTCATGAGATCATGTTTGTGTAGGCCTCCTGGAGGACCTCCCCTGGGAAAGAGACTCCAACCAAGCAGGTATTGACAGGGTCTGCTGTGAGTGAGGGTCTCCTGGAGATGCTTATTTGTATTGTGGGTCAAAGCAATGGGCTTTGCCACCTTCCTCTGCTGAAGGTAAAATCAAGAATGAATGGTGATCGGGATTAAAGAAAGGGTGGCTTTTACCTTTCCTGTAACCTTGAGTATTGATACAGCATGAATAGCAAATATTCACAGTCTGACGGGTGAAATGAACAAGTAAGTGACCTGTACCTGAGGCTTGGCTCTGCTCTGGGTCCTGGAGACCTGCACTCAGTCCTCCACATATGGTACAATTAAAGAGCTATTAGCAAGGTTTTGTATTTGGATATTTACTCTCCTATCCCCACCTTCTGGGCTGGCCCAGGGAGGATACATGAATGGCCGGGTGGGATCCAAGGATCTGGGTGGGGAGGCACTGCACTTTGGCCTGGCCAGCGGACAATAGGGGGCCATGGGCCTTTGCAGAGTCTGATCAGATCCATCTTTGGAATCCAGCCTGTCAACCTGCTGGGATTGATTTAGAAAGATTAATCTGTGAGGACTGGTTGGTGGAGTGATAGAAAGATAAGGGAGATTTGCAGGGTACTTCCTTCTCTGGCTGGAATGAGGGAGGCCAGGCGGAAGGAGGGAGGCCATGAGAGGGTTCTGGAATCTGGGAGGGCCTCTTGGGCCCTCTGGCTCTCCCAATTCCAGGGTTTTCTCCTTTCCTCACTTGTTCATTTACTCAGCAAATAATTTCCAAGTGCTTCCTGAGTGCCAGGCACTGGTCTGGTCCTAGGAATTTGGCAGTGAACCCAACAGACAAAAACCTTTGCCCTCATTGGAGCTCACATTCTATGGAAGAACTAGGCAGTGAAAACACGAATCTGTGCAGGAAGTAGTTTTGAATAGGGATACAGGCTGTGGTCTGGTCTGGTCCAAGTGGTGAGGGGCTATGTCTGTGCAACCGACGGGAGTGATCCGTAGGGGTGACCTTTTTGTGTGTTTGTGTGTGAAGGGCAGAAAAGTGTGATGAAGAGAAAGTAGATGGAACACAGAAGCCAAGAGCCTGGTGTGTTAGAGGCATGGGAATGGTCGGAGCCATAGGATGGGGGTGGGGAGGAGTGATCCTGTAGGTCCCTGAAGGTGGGTCATGAGGTCTTGGAATTTTAAACTATGAGGAATGAGGATGCAGTGGAGGGTTTAAATGGAGGGAGTGACTCAGATTGAGGGACATTTTACAGAACTGGTCTGGACTCTTAAGAAATGTCAATGGAATGCAAGACAAAGGGAGCCTGAGAACTGTTCCTGATTAAAAGAGACTTAAAAAAGAAAAAAACATGTGACAGCTAAAGGCAAAGTGGGGCTCTTGATTGGATCTTGGATCAGGGAAGAAATTGCTCCAAAGAAAATCATCCAGGCAATTGACAAAACTGGAATATGGACTGTGGATTAGCTGATAGTATTTAATCAATATTAGGTTTCATGAAGCTGATAACTGGGCTGTGGTTATGTAAGTGAATGTCCTTGTTCTTAGGAAATAATACTGAAACGTTTAGGGGCAAGAGACTTGCTCCGAATGATTCAGGAAGAGAAGAAATACCTATTAATTCTAACATGTGTGTATATATCTGATAAATAACATCAAATAATGCATAGAGGGAAAGGGCAGTTCACAGTTCTGGTGAAGGTCATTCATATGGCAATTGTACTATTTCACACTTCTCTCTGAATTTGAAATGATTTTAAAGTAAGCATTTAAAAAGGTTAGGCTGTGTTCATGATCAGCCTGAGCAAGAGCAAGACCCTATCTTTACTAAAAAATAGACTAGTCCCAGCTACTTGGGAGGCTGAGGCAGGAGGACTGCTTAAGCCCAAGAGGTTGAGGTTACTGTGAGCTGCACTCTACCCAGGGCGACAGAATAATTCTCTTTCTCAAAAAAAAAAAAAAAAAAAAAAGATTAGGCTAGGTTGCTGGCCAGAGACCAGAGACCATCCAACAGACTGGGACCAGTTAGTCCCAGGAAGCATCTGGGAGGTGATGGAGAACAAGGAGGGAGCTGAGGTGGCAGAGCAGAGAGGTTTGTGGAGGTTGGGCTGTCAAGGTGGAAGTAGAGGGGAAAGAAGGAGGAGAACTCAAGGATTGTGGTCAGAGCTGCTTATGGAGAGGGTAGGAATTGGACATTCTTATTTGGGATGTGGCCAGTGTTGGGTGCTTTGGTTCCTGGAATGGACCAGCCTTTATGGTAGTCCTGTCTTCTACCTGGACTCTAGCCCCATCTTTGTGGACATTCCAGCCCAGCTTTTGAGGAGACCAGCTAGAGCTGCTCTCAGGGCAGGTCTTGGGCCTCCCCAGGGCAGATGCCTAGCCTCTTTGGAGGCAGTCAGGGACATTAGGTGGGAGCCACTGAAGCTCCTTGCCCCCATCTTCTGGGCCACGAATGTACCCACCATTGCATGTGAGGTTGCTTCATGAGTCAATGAAAGTGATGGCCCCTCAGCCTGGTGTGGAAAATCCTCACCATTTAGAGCTACCTGAGAGGCTGAGGTGGGAGGGCTTCTTGAGTTTAGGAGTTGGAGGCTTCAGTGGGCTATGATGACATCACTGCATTTTGGTCTGAGACAGTTTTACTCATTTCTCCTCTCCTCTCGAGCCAGCAGAGAGGCTCCTAAGCTTGTAAATCCCCACATAGGAAATGGCACCATCTAGAGGCAGAATGGCTTCTGGGCTGAGGCATAGAACTTGTTCCTTCATTTATTGGATGTGTGTATATATGTATGACTCTCCAAGCCTTGATCTTCTCATCTATCAAGTGGGTTCATTAGAGTACGGAATTCATTTGGTTGTTGTGAGGTTGGAATCAGTATGTGCAGGCCAAGTGCCCATTATGGGTACAGCCTCTTGTAACAGTTACAGCAAAAGTGAGGGTTGTAATTATAATGACCAATCAAAAACTGATGACTCACAGATATTTCACACTAGTCCAAACCTCTCTGAGCACTGCTGAAATTGTGTACTAAACCTCTCTGGATGGATCAAAGGCTCCTTAAACTTTTTTTTTTTTCTGTTTGTTTGTTGTTTTTGTTTTTTTGAGACAGAGCCTCAAGCAGTCATCCTGGATAGAGTGCTGTGACATCGCAGCTCACAGCAACCTCTAATTCCTGGGCTCAAGTGATTCTCTTGCCTCTGCCTCCCAAGTAGCTGGGACTATAGGCGCTCCTCACAACGCCCAGCCATTTTTTGGTTGCAGCTGTCATTGTTTGGCGGCCAGGCTGGATTCGAACCCGGCAGCTCAGGTATACGTGGCTGGCGCCTTAGCCCATTGAGCCATAGGCGCCGAGCCAAAGGCTCCTTAAACTTAAGGGTCCCAAGCTGAACTCATTATTTTATTTTTTTCCTTTTAAAAAAAATACAACAGGCAGTGAAATGCTTTGATCTTGAGTTTTCAGTTCATTGAGTTATTACAAAATGAACATAGCTCTGTAACCATCAACCAACTCAAGATCAGGGTGTTTCCAGCACTCCAAGGAGTCCTCAGGTTCTGGCCCAGTTGCTACCACAAACATTCTTACTTCTGTTAACTATACTTTTGCCTATTTTTGAACTTCCTGTAAATAGAATTATATAGCTTGCTTGTTTTTATTTCTGGATGCTTTTGCTCAAAATTATATTTGTGAGATTAATCTATATTGTGCTGTGTAGGAGTAATTGGGAATTTCTCCTTGCTGTTTAGTTACCCATTATATGAACATGGTGTAATTTATCTCCTCTCTTGTTGCTGGACACTTAAGTTGATAGGAATAGTGCTCCTATAAACACACTTTTGGGAACACACATAACACAGTTTTTTTGGTCTATACCTACCAGTGGAGTTGCTGGGACAAAAGGTATGCATAGTTCAGCTTTAGTAGCTATATTTTTCAGTACATGTACCATTTTACATCCTCAGTGGTCATGTGTGAGAGTTCCTTTGGCTCCATGTCTTTGCCAACACTTGATAATGTCAGTTTCTTTAAATTCTACCCATTCTGATGGGCATGTAGTAATATCTAATTGTGTGTGCGTTTTAAAACTCTTTATCTGATTTTTAAAAAAAGGTTATTGGAGAATAGTTCGCAAATAGTAAATGTCACTCATTGAAAGTTTACAGATTTGGGTGCTGTGGCTCACGGCTGTAATCCTAGCACTCTAGGAGGCTAAGGTAGGAGGATTGCTTGCGATCAGGAGTTTGAGACCAGCCTGAACCAGAATGAGACCAAATCTGTACTAAAAATAGAAAAAATTATCTGTGTGTGGTAGCTCATGTCTGTAGTTTTAGTGACTTGAGAGGCTGAGGCAGGAGGATTGCCTGAGCCCAGATTTGAGGTTGCCATGAGCTGTGATGATGCTATTTTACTCTAGCTGGGGCAACAGAGTGAGACTGCTTCGAAAAAAAAAGAAAGTTTATCTATAATACAAGTTTCAAAATAAAGTAGGTTGAGCGAGGTGGCCCATGCCTATAATCCCAGCTATTTAGGGAGACCAAGATTAGAGGATTATTTGAGGCCAGGCATTTGAGACTAGCCTAGGCAACATGGCTAGACTCTGTCTCTACCAAAAACTTTATTTATTTATTTATTTTTATTTATTTTCTTTTTTTTGAGACAGAGTCTTACTTTGTTACCCACCATAGAGTGTTGTGATGTCATAGCTCACAGCAACCTCAAACTCTTGGGCTCAAGTGATTCTTTTGCCTCAGCCTCCCAAGTAGCTGGGACTATACGTGCCCTTCACAATACCCAGGTATTTTTAGAGACAGAGTCTTGGTCTTGCTTAGGCTGGTCTTAAACCTGTGAGCTCAGGTAATCCACCTGACTCGGCCTCCCAGAATGCCTCCTAGGATTACAGGCGTGAGCCACTGTGCCAGGCCCTCTACCAAAAAATTTAAAAAAATATATAGCTGGGTGTGGCATCATAGGCTTATAGTTAGAGCTACCTGGGAGGCTGAGGTGGGAAGACCTCTTGAGTTCAGGAGTTGGAGGCTTCAGTAGGCTGTGATGACAACACTGCATTTTTGCCTAAGTGACAGAGTAAGACCTTGTCTCTGGGAGGGAAAAAGAAAAACAAGGTCGGGTACCATGGTTTATGTCTGTAATCCAAACTCTCTGGGAGGCTGAGGCAGGTAGATTGCTTGAGCTCAAGAGTTTGAGACAATGGCAGCACCTGTGGCTCAAGGAGGAGGGCGCCGGCCCCATATACTGGAGGTGACAGGTTCAAACCCAGACCCCGCCAAAAAAACTGCAAAAAAAAAAAAAAAAAAAAAGAGTTTGAGACAAGCCTGAGCAAGAGCGAGACCCAGTCTCTACTAGAAATAATAACTAGCTAGGTGTTGTGGTAGGCACCTGTAGTCCCAGCTACTTAGGAGGCTGAGGCAAGAGGATCAACTTGAGCCCAAGACTTTGAGGTTGCTGTGAGCTATGATGCCACAGCACTCTACCCAGGGCAACAGTGAGACTGTCCTTTTTTTTAATTTTTTGTAGAGACAGAGTCTTACTTTATTGCCCTTGGCAGAGTGCCATGGTGTCACATAGCTCACAGCAACCTCCAACTTCTTCCCACCCTGGGCCTAGGTGATTCTCCTGCCTCAGCTTCCCAAGTAGCTGGGACTATAGGTGTCCACCACAATGCCCAGCTACAGACTGTCTTAAAAAAAACCAAAAAAACAAAAAAAGGCTGGGCGTTGTTTGAACCTGGCCCGGGCCAGTTAAACAATAATGACAACTGCAACAAAAAAAAATAACTGGGCATTGTGATGGGCTCCTGTAGTTCCAGCAACTTGGGAGACTGAGGTAAGAGAATCAATCACTTAAGCCCAAGAGTTTGAGATTGTTGTGAGCTGTGATGCCACAGCACTCTACTGAGGGTGACAAGTGAGACTGTCTCAAAAAAAAAAAAACAAACCAAAAAAAAAAACAGAGCAAAAGAAAAGATCATTTAAAAGGTCAAATAGTGTTGGTAGGATTATGAGGAAAACAAGTACTCCCTTGACTTTCCTCTTCCCAGTCCTATTTTCCACTTCTAAGTCATTTGGCTATTTCCTTTGGCTTTTAAAATTCATGTTCCTAAGTAATAACCTGCTTCTGTCGGTTATTAGTAGTTTTAAGTTTTTGAGATTCTCTATAAACTTCTACTATGTAAGATGAAGATCTTATACAGGCTGCCTGAGTTTGCTTCCTGACTCTCCTATTTATTAGTGTGACACTTTGGGCTTCTCTGGTTTGATTTTCTCACCAATATAATGTGGGATAATAATCTACTTCATGAGATTGTGCAGATTAAAACAGATAAGGCATTTAGAACTGTGTCTGGCATATAGTAAACATTTAATAAATGTTTATTATTATGATTGTTGTTATTGATACATTTTTCCCTGTCCGCATTTCCATTTCTCTCATACTCCTGATGCATATGACTTTTGTTTAAACCAGTTTTATTATGATGGCTTTGTAAATATTATTCATGTTTAAGCCAAATGATGCAATAAAATTCATTTCCTTTTTTTCTCTATAGTTATTAATTACCTCTTTATTTGCTGGAATTTTTTGGAATCTCCAGCTTCTAATCCCTTTTTTTTTGAGACAGAATCTCACTATGTCACCCTCGGTAGAGTGCTGTAGTATCACGGCTCACAGAAACCTCAAACTCTTGGGCTTAAGCAATTCTCTTGTCTTAACCTCCCAAGTAGCTGAGACTACAGGTGCTCACCATAATGCCCAGCTATTTTTAGAGATAGGGTTCTTGCTTTTGGTTAGGCTGGTCGGATTCCCATGAGCTCAGGCAATCCACTTGCCTCTTCCCAGAGTGTTAGGATTATAGGAGTGAGCCCCAGTGCCCAGCCTATTGTCGATGTCTTACTTGGGGTCTCAAGTCCTGTCTGAAATTTTTTTGAATTGCTGTTATTTTTATTAGTATTTTATAATATTATTCCTACCATTTTTGCTCTTTTCTCTAGTGCTGCTATTAGATAAACTTAAAGTTTCTTTTCTATTTTCCTTCTCTTTCTGTTTTTATTGCTTCTTAGGAGATGTTCTCATTGGTTTCTTCTAGCTTTTTCAATTTTTTTTTCTGTAAAAGATATTTATTATGAAATGAGCAATGCAATAAGTATGAGCATATTCAGGGATGTAAAGGAAGACAAGAGTTTTGAAAGGAGAAATGAAGAGGATTACATAAGTTCCTTTGCCTATGCCAATCAGTGACAAAGAGTGCATCAGTCCAATGTTGGGCAGACCCTTGATTCATTTTGTTTCTTTTTTTAAAATATTCTCTTATTGTGCAGTGGATGTCAGCCCAGGAGATCGTTTTTTCCACCTCCCTCATTTTGGGATAGCTGCTATCTCAATTTTTATTTATTTTTTTTTGAGACAGAGTTTTTCTATGTCACCCTCAGTAAAGTGTCATGGCATCCCAGCTCACAGCATTCTCAAACTCTTGGCTTTAAGCGATTCTGTTGCCTCAGCTTCCCAAGTAGCTGAGACTACAGGTGCCTGCCACAATGCCGGATATTTCCCCTTTTTTTTTTTGCAGTTTTTGGCCGGGTCTGGGTTTGAACCCACCACCTCTGGCATATGGGGCCAGCGCCATACTCCTTTGAGCCACAGGCGCCTCCCGGATATTTTCTTGTTGCAGTTGTCATTGTTGTTTAGCAGCCCAGGCGGTGCTCAAACCTGTGAGCCTCGGTGCATGTGGCTGGAGTAATGGAGTAACCACTGTGCTACGGGTGCCAGCCCCCCTTATTTTTAAATAGCATTCTGTTGTTTCATGAATACAGTAATTCTCTCCACTTGATGATATTCATCGTTAACCCCCCCCTTCCCCCAGTTTTCTTCTTTCAGACATTGTCTTTGTTGCATTTGTCTTTCACTTTGAAGACTTCCAGGGTCATCTCTCAATGGTCTCTTAGTATTTAAGTAAGAGGCTCTGAAAAGCAGAGAGGGCTGGATGTCAGGTTGGGGCTTGTAACTTCTTTTTTTTGTTGTTTTGTAGAGACGGAGTCTTACTTTATCACCCTCAGTAGAGTGCCAGAGGGCCCTGGTGTCACACAGCTCACAGCAACTTCCAACTCCTGGGCTTAGGCGATTCTCTTGCCTCAGCCTCCCTGGGACTACAGCTATTTTTTTGTTTTGCAGTTCGCCTGGGGCCGGGTTTGAACTCACCACCTTCGGTATACGGGGTCAGCGCCCTACTCGCTGAGCTACAGGCGCCACCCTTTCCTTTCTGACCTTGTAAATCTCATAGGCGAGAACCCTCCAGTTTCCTGCCTGTTTAAGTTGAGGTTTGGCTGCTCCTGTTCCAAGAGCTGAAAGTGCATGTTAAAGTGGAAGGTTTGCTCTGAGATTCCTGCTTTCTTTTTGATCAGCAGTTCTCAACCTGTGGCTGGTGACCCACAGGAACTGTATTTAAGGGTCGCAGCATCAGGAAGGTTGGCAACCACTGCTTTTGGTCCTCACCTCAGCTCTGAGAATCAGGCCCTCAATGGTTCCACATTTCATTGAGGTGGAGAGCTCTAAATTCCTCTGAGTGAAATCAGCTCTCCTAGCATCCTGGCCTTTGCAAATTCTAGGGTCTCCAGGCTTGGGGTCTCTTAGGAATGGTTTCTTGATCCTTTCTAAGCCTAAGTGTCAGTTTTCCCCATTTTTCCCCACCCTGCCAAGCACCACACCTCTTGTCTGCTGTCTTGCCTTCAGACTGTTGTGGAGACTGTCTCTTCCATGTCTCTCTTGTTTTCTTTCCTTTTTAAACTATATTTCTGTCATTTGAGTGAGGTTCTGGCATTTGGGAAAGGATTTCTAAAGATAAAACACTGAGCCACCCCCCCATACTACCCAGCGCACACCCCTCCTGCCAGTGTGTTTGAGAGGGCTGGTTCTTTTCTCTCTGTGCCTTCCCTACTCCGGGCCTCTGGGTTTCTGCCTGAGCAGTTCCCAGAAGGCCCTCCACGTCTACCTGTGCTTCCACTTGAGGAGGTGGAGTCCTCTGGGGGGAAGTCAGTGAATAGGGAAATCCTTTGTAATTGCTTTAGAATAGAGAAAGTCTGAAGCCCTGGGGGGCAAGGCTGGGGTGGGCACATTTGCATATCACTGGCTGGGTTGAGGCCTTGATCTAATCTGCTGTTTTGGGATTCCCTTTATTTAAATTTAGACAAACATTTTGAGGGCTGGGCACCTGGATGGAGCCAAAGTCCCTGCCATGGGGACCCTAGACAGGATGAGGGAGGAACTGGGGTTTAGCCCAAACCCCCAGATGGTACGGTGAATGCTGCTGGAGAAGATGTGGAAGTTACACTATGCAGCGGTTCTCAACCTATGGGTCCAGACCCCTTTGGACTATTTTAAAGGTTCCTGGCATTACGAAGGTTGAGAACCCTATAGTATAAGGAATAGGCTCTCCTGGGGCAGGGGTGGGGTCTTCCAGTGGGAGGGACAGGAGGCTAGAGGTGGTACTTGGTGGTAGGAAGAGGTGAGGAGTTGGAGGCTGGTCTTCCACCTCCCTCAGGCCACCTCCAGACCCTCCTGGTAGGGCTGGGCAAACACTGATCTGGGTTGGGGGCTCCAGAGTCCTAGTCATGGTGAGAGCAAAGCTTGGAGGAACTTCTGCAGCCTCAGCTGCCTCTTTTCCATGCTGATGGGAGCCTGGGGAAGGTGGCAGCAGCCACAGATCTAGTGGCCCAACCAAGTGCCAAGAAAGTACAGGGTAAGCTTCCCCCACCCGCCACCCCAGCCTCATGCTCTGTTATCTGGAGAGGCGACTGCTGCCATGCAAAGGACCCCTAAGAGGCCCTGGGCACAGTGTCTTGCCTTTTTGCTGCCTTTTTACTTTAGTGGAAAGTGAGGCACAGAGAGTTTGAGATGCCTGCCCAAGGTCACACAGCCAAGAAGCAAGCCTGAGCTCTCGGCAGGAAAGCCAGGGCCTGGCAGGAGGTGGGATGTTGATGGGAATCTTTCTTTTTTCTTGTTTCTTGGCTCATTTTTCCTTCCCTTTTTTTCTTCCTTCCTCCCCTTTCTCCCTTTGTCCCTCCCTCCCTCCCTCCCTGGGTAGAGTCTATAGCGTCACAGCTCATAGCAACCTCAAACTCTTGGGTTTAAGCGATTCTCTTGCCTCAGCCTCCCAAGTAGCTGGGACTACAGGCGCCTACCACAACACCCAGCTATTTTTTTTTGTTGTAGTTATCATTGTTTTAGCTGGCTGGGGCCAGGTTCAAACCCACCACCCTCAGTGTATGTGGCTGGCGCCCTGCCAACTGAGCTATAGGTGCTGCCTTACTTGCTTTATTTATTTATTTATTTTTGTAGAGGCAGAGTCTCACTTTATCGCCCACGGTAGAGTGCTGTGGTGTCACACAGCTCACAGCAACCTCCAACTCCTGGGCTTAGGCGATTCCCTTGCCTCAGTCTCCCGAGTAGCTGGGACTACAGGCATTTGCCACAACGCCTGGCTATTTTTTTGTTGCAGTTGGGCCAGAGCTGGGTTTTGCCACCTTTGGTGTATGGGGCCCGTGCCCTGCCTGCTGAACCACAGGCACTGCCCTTACTTGCTTTATTTTTAATAAGATAACGTCAATGTCAGAGTTGCATGAAAATTAGTATTTGTCATGCTTGGGTTCAGTAGCGATTGGTCCCCCTTCTTCCCGCCATAAACGTTTGGAAACTGTATTATTGCATTTTTAAGATAAGCAGTGAAATTAGCACAGATGTAAATGTGCTGCTCAGGCTGGGTGTGGTAGTCCCACCTATATTTCCAGCACTCTAGGCGGCCGAGGCGGATGGATCCTCTGAGCTAGAGCAAGACCCTATCTCTTAAAAAAAAAAAAAAAAATAATAGCTGGTGGTGGGCACCTGTAGTCCCAGCTACTTGGGAGGCTGGGGCAAGAGAATCGCTTGAGGCTAAGAGTCTGAAGTTACTGTGAGCTATGACCCTATGGCACTCTAGGGGTGACAAAGTAAGACTTCATCTCAAAAAGAAAAAAAAAACTGTAAAGCAAATCCAACAATATTTTACAAGAGGAAGTGTTTATCCCAGCAAACAATGAATGATTCAGCATTAGATTCTTACTCAATGGAACTTACCACGTTCCAGGACTGAGACATCTGTACCAGTTTCAATTACATTTTCTACCAGCTGAACCCACCTGTGTAACCAGCAAGTAGATTAAAAAAAAAAACCAGAGGCTTGGTGCCTGTGGCTTAAGTGGCTAAGGTGCCAGCCACATACACCTGAGTTGGCGGGTTCGAATCCAGCCCAGGCTGCCAAACAACAATGACGGCTGCAACCAATAAATAGCTGGGTGTTATGGCAAGTGCTTATAATCCCAGCTACTTGGGAGGCAGAGGCAGGAGAATCCCTTGAGCCCAGGAGTTGGAGGTTGCTGTGAGCTGTGATGCCATGGCACTCTACCCAGGGCAACAGCTTAAGGCTCTGTCACAAAAATAAATAAATAAATAAATAAATAAAAAAACCCCAAACAAACCTAAAACCACAGGCAGTCACTCCCTGATCCTGTCCCAAGAGTGACCCCATCCTGACCACAGAGGTTAGAGTTATTCTTGAACTTCTTGTAAATGAAACTTTATCATAGTCTCCTTTGTGTCTGCCTTCTGTGGCTCTGTTGTGAGATCTTTTGGGCCGTTCTGTGGAGTTGCAGTTGTTTCTCCTGGGGGATGGTGTTTCCTTGTTATTCCTACATTACAGTCTGTCTGCTAAGCCTCCTGTTGCTGGATGTTTGGATTGTTTGCCTTCTTTTGACGATTATTGCTAGGAAGATACCTGCCCAAGGCACTGGTGGGTCGGGGGTCCTAGGTTCTGCCAACAATTCTCATGAATGTACTAGTTATACTCCCTCTAGCCATGTATTAATATTTTCCATCTTTTTTTTTTTTTTTTATATAGGAGTTTTGAGACAGGGTCTTACTCTGTCTCCTAGGTAAAAATGCAGTGGCGTCATCAAAGCTCATTGTAGCCTTAAGCTTCTGGGTTCAAGTGATCCTCCTGCCTCAGCCTCCTGAGCAGCTGAGACCAAAGGCATGCACCACCACACCCAGCTCATTTTTCTATTTTTTATAGAAAAGGGGTCTCCTTTCTTGCTGGTCTCAAACTCCTGGTCTCAAGCATTCCTCCTGACTTGGTTTCCCAAAGTGCTAGGATTATAGGTGTGAGCTACCTTGCTGGGCCTTTAGTAGTTTTAATTCACATTTCCCTGGTGGTGTAAGAAACTGAGTACCTTGTTACAGATTTGCTAGCTATTTTTGTTTGTCTTTTTATGTTAGGAACAGAGGTCTCTTTCTGTCACCCAGACTATAGTGTAGTGTTGGGATCACACCTTAAGGGGTCCTCCCACCTTGGCCTTCTAAAGTACTGGGATTAAGGTTTGACCCACTACCTAGCTTAGCTGTTTGGGCATCCTTATTTGCAACCTTCCTTTTGCCCATTTTTTTTTTTTTTTTTTTTTTTGAGACAGAGCCTCAAGCTGTCACCCTGGATAGAGTGCCATGGCATCACTGCTCACAGCAACCTCCAATTCCTGGGCTCAAGCGAGTCTTTTGTCTCAGCCTCCCAAGTAGCTGGGACTACAGGCGCCCGCCACAACGCCCGGCCATTTTTTGGTTGCAGCCGTCATTGTTGTGTGGCGGGCCCGGGCTGGATTCGAACCCGCCAGCTCAGGTGTACGCGGCTGGCACCTTAGCCCTTTGAGCCACAGGCGCCGAGCCCCTTTTGCCCATTTTTATACTGAATTGTCTTTTTCTTCTTTTATGAGGTAGAGTTCACTATGTTACCGTCAGTAGAGTGCTGTGGCATTATAGCTCCCAGCAACCTCAAACTCCTGGGCTCAAGTGATTCTCTGGTCTCAGCCTCCCAAATAGCTGGGCCTAAAATGCTTGGCTATTTTTAAAGATGAGGTCTTGCTCTTGCTCAGGCTGGTCTTGAACTCCTGAGCTCAAGCAATCCGCCCATCTTGGCCCCCCAAAGTGCAAGGATTACAGGTGCGAGCCGCTGCTCCCAGCCCAACATATATATATTTAAATCAGACCCAGATGAGGGGCGAACTTGTGACTCCTAGTTTTGTGCTTTTCTTATTGATTTGCAAGAGTTATTTATTGTGGGTACAAGCCCTTTATTGGTGGTATGGACTATTACAGATCTTCTATGTGTGACTTTTTTTTTTTTGAGACAGAGCCTCAAGCTGTCACCCTGGATAGAGTGCTGTGACATCACAGCTCACAGCAACCTCCAATTCCTGGGCTCAAGCAAGTCTCCTGCCTCCGCCTCCCAAGTAGCTGGGACTACAGGTGCCCG
>CAUYON010194954.1:0-55495 GCA_963573935.1 Arctocebus calabarensis | reverse complement strand
TACCAGAATGTTTATTGCAGCCCAATAATTGCTAAGTCATGGAAGAAGCCCAAGTGCCCATCGACCCATGAATGGATTAATAAATTGTGTTACATGTATACCATGGAATACTATGCAGCCTTAAAGAAAGGTGGAAACTTTACCTTTTTTGTGTTTACATGGATGGAGCTAAAGGTAATTTCTTAACCTTATCTAATAACCAAGTAATATTCACATTTGAAAAGAATAATTTATTTTTAATTTAAAAAGTTATGGTATTATATAAGCCCAAGTCAGAAGTACCAAAGCACTTGGCTCGGTGCCTGTAGCTCAGGCAGCTAACTCAAGGTGGTGGGTTTGATCCTAGTCCAGGCCTGCCAAACAACAGTTGTTTAGTCACAACTACAACCAAAAAATAGCTGGGCACTGTGGCAGGTGCCTATGGTACCAACTACTTGGGAGGCTGAGGTAAGAGAATCACTTAAGCCTAGGAGCTGGAGGTTGCTGTGAGCTATGATGCCACAGCACTCTACCCAGGGAGACAACTTGAGGCTCTATCTCAAAAAAAAAAAAGAAAAAATAGAAATACCAAAGTATCAAAAACACTAAAGGTATTTGATTTTGGAATGGATATCAAAATTTATTGTGTTATATCTATTGTGTGTGTGTATATATGTATATATGTTATATATTTACACATATTTGTTATATATATAGACACACACATATATGTGAAAATGTATTTTTTAACTTTAATGTTTCTGTTCGGATATGGATGTCAAAATTAATTGTTTTTTCACATATAAAACATTATAATTTTTTTAAATTTTAGATTAATATGATGGTACAAAGGATTAAGTTGGATTGTTTGCCTTTGTTAGGTAAAGTTCAAGTTGTCTTTCAGCCCTTCACCCAGGGGGTGTGCTGTATACCTTTGTATTGTGCCCATTACGTGAGAGTTTGCCAGTTCTCCTTCCCTTTCTCCTTCCTTTCTTCTCCCCCCTTGAATTCAATTGTGCTTTCTCCCCTGTGGGTGTATAGTTGTTTATCTCTTGTTTTCAGAGTAGTATTGAGTACATTGGACACTTGCTTTTCCATTCTCGTGATACTTCATTAAGAAGAATGTCCTTCAACTCCATCCAGGTTAATACAAAAGTTGTAAAGTCTCCACGTCATAAGGTTATTATGTGTGTTTTATAATGTTGGTTGATTTGAGAAAGTATAATGGAAACCACCAGTAGGAAGTCACTTTCTAAACTTTAATTTTGGCAGAAGATAAATGAATAAAATGTACCTTTATTACAAGGGTAGAATAAAAAGGGATATAAGAAAACAGAAAGATTGATACGGTCGCAGGAAAGAGTGGACATTTCTGTCTGTTGATCTCTTTTTTCTCTGAGAAGTAGGAGACGATTTTGCTAAGAGTGAACGGGGATGTGACAGCCGATGAAGACTGAAGAGGGAAGAGCAGACCTGAAGGGTCCTCTGCGGGTGCCCAGTCTGAAATGGACTCCCACCAGCAGTCTCTAATGCAATTTTTCCACAGAATCCCTGAAGATATATGCAAAATAAAATACCAACTTATAAAAACCAAAGCCTACATGTTGGAGTCTAAAAGGAAGGACATTTATTTTAAGGAAGAAGAGTGTGGTTTAAGAAAAAGACTCTTGAAAAACTTTGAGGACACAGCAATGTCATGAAACAAGGGTATATTCTATGTTTTATTTTTTTGCGACAGAGTCTGATTCTGGTGCCCAAATTAGAGTGCTATGGCATCAGCCTAGCTCACAGTAACCTCAAACTCCTGGGTTGAAGCAATCCTTCTGCCTCAGTCTCTTGAGTAGCTAGGACTGCAGGCACCTGCATAATACTTGGCTATATTTTTCTATTTTTAGTAGAAATGGGGTCTCGTTCTTGCTCAGGCTGGTCTTGAACTCCTGAGCTCAAGAAATACACCCACCTTGGCCTTCCCAAAATGCTAGGATCACAGACGTGGGCCACTGCACAGGGCCACAAATAAATATTCTTGACCCAAAACTTCAAATAGATTAATAGATGAAGGAGAGTAAACATGCACTAATGTATTCAACTCATAAATAAGACTACAAATGAACATTTCATTTTGGACTTTGACATTTAGAAACACATAAGTTAAGGAGAACTCCTGAAAAACTTATAGGGAACTATAAGAATTATCACTGGTATATATACATTCGAAAACATTGTAAATGTAAACAAAATCACCAACCACAAAGTAATAGCAAAAGTTTTGTGAGACAAAACTTGAAAAATGAAAATTTTTTCCATGAAAAATTCAAAAAAAGAGGAATGCTTAGATCCAAGTGATTGTAATTAAACAAGTAAATTAATTAATTCTTCAATTGAAAGTCAAAGTCTCTGAGATCAAAGTGTAGCAATTAAGTGCTGGTTATAGGAGAAGACTTTATACTAAAGGGATTGAAAAGTTAAATGTGAAAAGTGAGGAAAGCTATGCCAGGAATATCCAAAACAAAAGAAAATATAGTGCCATGATATTACTATTAAAAGCTCAACAAATAAATAAAAATCAATGGGAAAATTTCACTTGAACTAATTTTAAAAATGTCCTCATAAAATTAAATAATAAAATCTACAGTAAATATATAACTATTAAAAACATTTTTCAAAAAATATATTGAACACTATATAAAGACATTGATACTCTGTAACAGTACGATCAAAACATTTCTGAATGTATATGAATCCTGCCCTATGATTGCACCAATGTACAGAATTATGATTCAATAAAATTATTTAAAAAATAATAATAATAATAAAATAAAATAAATAAAAAGTCATATTCAGAAGAAAAAAAAATATATTGAAATATATACATTGGCTTGGCGCCTGTGGCTCAATGGGCTAAGGCGCCAGCCACGTGCACCTGAGCTGGCGGGTTCGAATCCAGCGTCAGGGTCCACCAAACAACAATGACGGCTGCAACCAAAAAAATGGCTGGGCGTTGTGGCGGGCACCTGTAGTCCCAGCTACTTGGGAGGCGGAGGCAAGAGACTGGCTTGAGCCCAGGCATTGGAGGTTGCTGTGAGCTGTAATGCCACAGCACTCTACCCAGGGTGACATCTTGAGGCTCTGCCTCAAAAAAAAAAAAAAAATCTAATTGTGAGATTTTTATCGGGACACACTCCTTTGAAGATGAAGTAAATAAAACTTAAGGTTATGTGAGGTTTGAATAATGTGTTTTATCAGATTGACTCATCAAATCGGTATCATAAATGTGGAGATAGGACATTTTTTCAGCACTTACACTATATTTACAAAATTTGATTATATAGTATACTATAAATAAATATATATATATTTTGAGACAGAGTCTCAAGCTGTTGCCCTGGGTAGAATGCTGTGGTATCACAGCTCACAGCAATCTCAAACTCTTAGGCTCAAGCAATTCTTTGTCTCAGCCTCCCAAGTAGATGGGACTACAGGCGCCCACCACAATGCCTGGCTATTTTTTGGTTGTAGTTGTAATTGTTGTTTGGCAGGCCCGGGCTGGATATGAACCGGCGAGCTCCAGGGTATGTGGCTCGTGCCCTAGTTGCTGAGTTACAGGTGCTGAGCCTATAAATAAAATCTTAATAAGTCCTAAATAACTAGACTTTTGTAAACTCAACTTCTAATCATAAAGTCCTTAGAAAAGTTATTATATAAGAACAGTGACAAAAATAAATACAATGATGTGGTGTCAAAGCAAGACAAATATAGGATCAAAGAGGAAATAAAAAACTGTGATATGTTATGGGTTATTTACCGGTGCATAACAAATTGTCCCCAAATTCAGAGTCTACAACAAACCTTTATTATCTCACAGTTTCTGTGGGTCAGAATTCAGGAACCGCTTAGGTGGGGAGTTTAGGCTCAGGGTTTCTCCCAAGATTGGAGTCACAATGTCAGCTGAGGCTGTGGTCATTGGAAGGCTGGGCTGGAACTGAATGATGGCACTTCAGCCTCACTTGACTGGACCTTCATACCCAGCCACGTGGCATGGCCCAGTTCCTCTGTAGAGGGCTATTTGCAACATGGTAGCTGGTTTCCCCTATAGTGTGATTCAAAGGAGAAAGGAAGAAGCTTGTATGTGTTTTATGACCTAATTGAACTTACTCGTGGTCACTTTTAACTTATTCTATTCATTATAAGTGAATAATAGACAGCTCACACTTTAGAGGCAGCAAATTCAGTGTCACTTTTTGAAGGGAGTGTCACAAAACCTGAGAACATATTTTAAACCACATCAAACTATTTTTAAAATAACTTCATAATATTATTACTTATAAATATGTGTGGAACTTGACTGAAGATTTTCTTATTTAACCAGAAAAAATACACAAGAAAGAAGAGGAAAGAAAAAGAAGCTAAGAAAAACCACAAGTCTACAGCCCTGAGAAAGAAAAAAAGAAATTCATAAAGATAACATCAGAATGAATGAAGCATATAAATGAGTGAAAGACCAGAAATATGGAAACATATAAAATAATTTAAGTCCCAGTGCTCTGAAAAATCTAATGAGGTGGCTTACCCTCAGAGGGATAGCATGAGTAACCACACACACTACAGTAGAAATCTGAAAGAAGAGAAAGTAACAGGTGTAGAGTTATTTTCAATTATGAAAGAATACTCTTCTAAACCATTAACACATGTTTAAAGTTCAGTTAAATAGTCAATTTATTGAAAAATACAAATTTGCAAAATTGCTGCAAGATGAACTTTGAAAATCAGAATTCACATGTGTTCTGGAACTATGAAAGAAATTGAAAATCATTATTTCAAAGTATTCTTTTCCAGCTCCATCCAGGTAAACATAAAAGATGTGATGTTTCCAGTTTTTATGGCTGCATAGTATTCCATGGTGTACATGTATCACAATTTATTAATCCATTCATTGGTCGATGGGCACTTGGGCTGCTTCCAGGATTTGGCAATTATAAATTGGGCTGCAATAAACATTCTGGTGCAAATGTTTTTGTTGTAACATGATTTTTGATCATCTGGGTAAATACCTAGTAGGGGGATTGCAGGACATAGTCTTAGTAAATTATCTCAAGAATGGGAAAGAAGTATCCAATGTATTCAATACTACTATGAGATCAGTATATAAGCACCTACACATTCATAGGAATGGTAAAACATAATTGTAGTCCAGAAAGGAAAGGGAAGTGGTGAGGTCGGGAGGAGGGAGGGTATTTGCAGGGATCAACCTAATGTGCATAATGCAATGATACATTTCTAAACTACTAAGAATAGAATATGAATGTCTTTATCATTACAAATAAGTAAGCAAGGAGACAGTTATGTTAATCATAACTGTAAGCACTCTACATTGTATATCAAATCAGCTCATAAATGCATTAATGTACACAGTTATGTCTTAATAAAGAATTAAAAAATAAAGGATTCTTTTTCTTCTTTCCCAAATCATTCTGTATTCAGAAAGTTTTATTTGATTTATTTTATGTATTTAGTCAGTTGATTTTTCTATGCTATTTAACCCGTCCCAGGACACTGAAAATATGACACAGTTACAAATTAAATTTAAAAAGCAAATAAAACTCAGGTATCCAAATAGTGAGAGTAGCAAACAGCGTTTGTTTGTAATTATACATTTAAATTCCACGTCCTGAATGATACGACAATAGGAATTTATTGGACTATTAAAATTGATTCATCAATTATCTTCTTATATAAGTGAACAAAAAACAAGGAGTATTGGAGAGTCAAAGGAAAAGAAAGGACAAACTTCAGACAGGTAAATATAGATGAAAACAAAATAAACTTAAAAATCAAGCACATTTAAGCCAATACCATTAAAATTGAACAAAAGGAGTTAATTGTTAGAAAGATATTTAGCAGGAAAAATGAGGAAGTCATGTTTCATTAATCAAAGAAAAGTAGAGTAAAGATAGGATCGTGACCTGAACACAGAGCCTCCACGGCATGTAGATTTTGGAAAATGGGACAGGCACTTTATTTGCAGCAGTTTTGTGAAGCAATTCAGTGATAACGTTTTGTGAATCTCTGACATGTTCATACTTCCTGGTCCACTTACTGTACTTCTCAGGACATCTGTCTTAAGGAAAATGATCCTAAGTAAGGTGAGAAAACATTGCAAACAGTGACTCCCACCTATAATCCCAGCACTTGAGAGGCTGAGGAGGGTGGACAGCCTGAGCTCACAGGTTCAAGACCAGTCTGAGTAAGAGCGAGACTCTATCTCTAAAAATACCCGGGTGTTGTGGCGGGCGCCTGTAGTCCCAGCTACTCGGGAGGCTGAGGCAAGAGAATCGCCTGAGCCCGAGAGTTTAAGGTTGCTGTGAGCTATGATGCCACGACACAATACTCAGAGGAAGGGTGAAACTCAGTCTCAAAAATAAATAAATAAACAAATAAATAAATAAAGTACATAGCATAATGATTAAAAGCTTGGACTCAGGTGCCAGGACTCTTGGGTTAGAAAACATAAACTGCTACAGTACTTGTGCGAATTCTCTGTGCCCCACTTCCTTCATCAATAAAATGAGAACAAAAGGCATCCAACTCACCCTGTAGATTCAAAGAGTTGATGTATGTAGAGTGTTACATTCACAGTGCATGTACACAGCACACAAACATACACAGTGCACATACACAACACACAAACATACACAGTGCATGTACACAGCACACAAGCACAGTGCACATACACAGATTGCAAACATACACAGTGGAAATACACAGTGCACATACATAGTGAACATACCCAGCGCACAAACATACACAGTGTACGTACACAATGCACATACACAGGGCGCAAACATACACAGTGCACGTACACACCGCACAAACATATACAGTGCACAAACATACACAGTGCACATATGCAGCACATAAACATACACAGTGTACATACACAACGCACAAACATACACAGTGCATGTACACAGCCCACAAACATACACAGTGCATGTACACAACACACAAACATACACAGTGCACATACACAACACACAAACATGCACAGCACACAAACATACATAGTGCATGTACACAACACACAAACATACACAGTGCACATACACAACACACAAACATGCACAGCACACAAACATACACAGTGCATGTACACACCGCACAAACATATACAGTGCACAAACATACACAGTGCACATACGCAGCACGTAAACATACACAGTGAACATACACAACGCACAAACATACATAGTGCACGTACACAGCCCACAAACATACACAGTGCACGTACACAACACACAAACATACACAGTGCACAAACATACTCAGTGCACGTACACAACGCACAAACACACAGTGCACATACATAGCTCACAAACATACACAGTGCATGTACACAGCCCACAAACATACACAGTGCATGTACACAACACATAAACATACCCAGTGCACGTACACAACACACAAACATACACAGTGTATATTCACAATGCACAAACATACACAGTGCACATACACAACACACAAACATACCCAGTGCACGTACACAGTGCACAAACATACACAGTGCACACACACAGCACACAAATATACCCAGTGCACGTACACAACGCACAAACATACACAGTGCAGATACACAGTGCACAAACATATATAGTGCACGTACACAGTGCACAAATATAAATATACACAGTGCACATATGCAGTCCACATACACAGTGCATACACACACACTCCACATACACAGGGCACATACGTGGTGCACATACACAGTGCACATATATACATACATAGTACATCTCATTTACCATTCATTATATGCGTGTTTGTTTTATTATATTATCAGCAGTATTAGAATGGGAAAATGATGAGGAAAGGAAAAGGAAATTACCCAATCTGGTAAGAAGGGAACTTATTAGTTAGAAGAGTGCTGTGCAGACATTTACAAAGAATGGCTAGGAAGAGAACCTGGAAAATTTGTTTTAAATGCCAATGATATACTATTAGTTAAAAACCACAAACACAAATGATAATGTATGTTACATTACTACCACCACATACACTAGGTTTCCTATGCACGTGAAGAAGTGGAATTTCATGTGAATGTTAATTGGGGAGTTCTCCAAATGGATAATTCATTTTTTTTCTTTTTTCTTGCTCTTTTTTTATCTTCTAAGTTTATCTTTTTTGAGCTATAGAAGCCCCAAGCATTTCTTTTTACAAATAAGATGGCCAGACTGGCATTTGAAAAGGGGCAACTTGTTAGGCATTTCATTATTCTATTTCCTCTCTCGCAGTAAGACGATCAACGTGATTGGAAGGGAATTCGGATCGGGATTCGGAGCTAGTGAACTTCCATTTCACGTCCTTTATGGGGGATTAGACTGGTGCTGGACCCTCAGTGCAGAATCAGCTTGTCGTGTCAATCATGATTTCTGGCAAATATGTCCACGCTTGCCTCATTTATTTTCTGTTATGCTGTTATAATTGAATTACTCAAACCTATGATTTCTTGAAGTCAGAAGTCTGGATAATTTTTAAATTGTAATTTTGGGGGATGCTTTTATTCCCATATACTTTTCGTTTTCACTACAGAGGACATCCTCTTTGTTTTCCTTCCTTACGTTTATGTTCAACCCCATCACCTGTTCAGACACAGACATCCACAGGGATGCTTCTGAGACAAGTTCTGCTGCTGAGCTGCGTTGGGGAATGTTGGTGAAATGCACATCTGTTTAGCGTTGGCCACTTTCATTGACAGGAAGGCTGGGGCAGGAACAGACAGCTTTCTGTGAGCATTTGATAAGGCCCCTCGATAGCTCTGAGCAACAGTGGCCAAATTCAGATACAAGGA
The DNA here is from genome assembly GCA_963573935.1 of Arctocebus calabarensis. Lineage (NCBI taxonomy): Eukaryota > Metazoa > Chordata > Mammalia > Primates > Lorisidae > Arctocebus > Arctocebus calabarensis. The sequence goes on along the minus strand of CAUYON010194954.1, from coordinate 46,665 downwards.
CAGTTCTGTGTCATCTGTCAGGTCATTTCGGGTGGGTGGTCACGCTCCCCTGCTGGCTGGTGCAAACACAGAACTTTTCTGTATTCAGCAGGTAGAGCTCAGCAGACTTTAGCATGTCTCCTTGAGTGAACACTTGTACCCAGGAGAAAACGGGTTTCCTGGGTATTAAGTACACTTGACTTCGCATGGAATGAGTTTTCATGCGTTTCTTGAGGTGTGCTTCAATTTGGGCACAGCGAGTTCAGAGACGTGGCTCGTCTCTTCTTTTATTGATCACAGGCAATTGTGAGTATGTTACATCTCTTCCCTAAAAACTGGCTGTGAGTTGAAACAGCTGCTGTACATGCAGGAGGGTGACAGAGTCGATTTGGTTGCCTGGGAAGAGTGTTAACCTGTTTCGTGGAGAGATTAGAGGAGCGTGTCCGATCAGCGGTCTCTCAGTAATGAAGTCGCTCTGAGTCAGTCGCCTCTAGCAGAATTCCTTCCTGGGGTTTACACATGTGTGCTAGAGTGCACATCTCCCTTCTCTAACACGGGTGCTGTTCGCTGGGAAAACTGCTTTTGGTTCCTTAGAAGTTTTCTTTGATTTAGAGTATTTCCCAACTCCTCAATTTATGGGAAACCATTAATCTAAGACTGGTCCTGCCTTAATTTCGTCCTTGGCTCTAAACTAGAATGGAATTTCGGGCAACTGATTTACTCCTTTCTTCCTAGAATTAAAAGTTTGAGTTTGATTTTGACTAATGCTTCGTGCAATGCTTGTCCTCTGAATTTCTCCTTCACTAATACCCAAGCGGTCTGAGGGAAAGGTGCTCTTTTTTCTATAATGGATCTCTGCTGCAGCTATAACTTCTTAAGCTTAGGAAAGGTTGACCTGCATTTATAAGTCAGGTTGTAGTCCCCTTCCTGTCCAGCATCTGGTTTCGTTCCTGAGATCTGTGCCTCTGCTGAAGAGTTTGAGTTTGCTTCAAATAAGGCCTGCAAGCTACTTACTTAGGCCTCAGGTCCACACCCCCGACCCTATCAAGAAGGACACTTGCCTGTGGACACAACCACCATCCAGTTACGGTGACCTCCAAAGCCTCTAGGACTGCGTGGCACACCCACCAGGTATCAGGAGTAAAAGGTCCATTGCAGACTCAGGTTGCATCCAACCTCCTCATAATTTTCAAACTGCAAAGTCCAACCATCCACTCAAATAGTCTGTGCTCAAGTTCAAGGCTCAAAGCTTGAACCCACCTATGTCTATCTCTCCATGTGTTATTTTAGTCCACAGATGCCTTTCTTTTATTTTCAGGGGTCTGGCTTTACATATAACAGCAGAGCTTGAGAGGGCCCTGATAAGCAGCACGCCTCCTCTTTACATGGGTTTTGAATCAACTGAAAAATATGATGAAATGATATCTTAACTCCCAATAATGCTGATTCGGAATAATGTGGCATATGCCTGGGGGCAAACGAACCTCAGAAGGAGCTGTTCTCACTAGTCCCAGGAGGGCTGGGCCATCACAGGCCATCCTCATGAAGGTGGATGGTTACCATAAGACTTGGGACAAACTGGGACAGACCAGGGTTCATGCTTCTGGTCGAGCTGGTTCTGAAAAACAAAAGGAGAGGAAGAAGCAGGGCTATCTGTGCCCAGTTCCTCTCTGAACTCCACCAGTGAGAATTTTCCTCTCCTGGGGAAGAGGGAAGGCGGGATGTTACCCTAATGGGGCCCCTGCAGGAAGAAGGACCCATCAGCTATGAGGGAGGAGGAGAGCCTGGCAACTGCCCTACCTTACCCCAACAGCAGAACAAATACATGAGATAAAACACCCTTTTACTCTGCACTTTACACTTTTATGCTGTTGCATATTTTTCAGGATTTGAAGGTTCCCAGGCTATGCTCTGAGTGTGGCGCTCCACAGAGGCCAGTTGTTTCCCATGCGGGATACCACCATGTTTCTGACCCCATCAGTATGTGCCTGGCGGAACATATCTTGTTGGTGTGACAGGCAAAGCAGAGCCATGGTGTGGTTGTGGCTCCTCTTTTTTTTTTTTTTTTGTTTTGAAACACAGTCTCACTATGTTGCCCTTGGTAGAGTGATGTGGCGTCACAACGCACAGCAACCTCAGACTGTTGGGCTTAAGCAATTCTCTTGCCTCAGCCTCCTGAGTAGCTGGAACTACAGGCGCCCACTCCAATGCCTGGCTATTTTATTATTATTTTTTTTTGGTTGCAGTTATCATTGTTGTTTTTTAGCAGGTCTGGGTCAGGCTCGGACCCGCCACTTTTGGTGTATGTGACTGGCGCCCTACTCACTGAGCTACAGGCGCTGAGCCAGTGGCTGCTCTTAGAAGACAGTGATATTTATTAGAAGATGAGAGAGAAAAAATAACAACAAAAATGGCAAAGACAAAGAATCTTGATAGTAATAAATTGCATTCATATTTTAAAAAATAAGACAAAATTTACTTGCTGACTTTTAAGTAAATGGGTTTTAAAGAAAGTTTCTCCTGTCACTTTGATCTAGTCCCCCATATCTTTGGGACACATGTTCACTCTCTGTAGGGTGTAGAAGACAGGTCTCTGTTGGTGTGGAGGGGGTTTATCTTGGTTCAGCATTGGGAAAAGCAGGAATAGGATGGGGAAAAAAAGAGCCTCTGAGTCAGGTAAATCTTGCAAGCAAAGTTCATTGCTTGCCAGGTGATATTTTGCAAGTAATGGAGATAAACTGGGGCTTAGCTCTATTATTTGTAAATAGAGACACAATTACATTTTCCTGTCCGCCAGGGTTTTCGTCAGGAGTCACTGAGATAATATTCATTCAAGTCATTAATGCAGTGAAGGGCATAGACTTACCCTGCAGAGATGACGCCATCGTTTATTTGTTTATTCATTCAGCTGACGATGTATTCACTTCATTCAGTTGTTTGCTCATTTACTCACCACTATTACATAATTTTATTATATAAATATATGAGTATAGATATTTTATTGTTGAAAAATTAAAATACTAGATTATATTTTTGGAAGCACAGCCCCTCATTTTTAATTTGACGTCTTCACAGATTTAACCCAAGTTAGATTCTTCAAACTCTAGATGCATTAACATCAACTGGGAAATACAGAAACAGCTCTTGTGACAGGCTGACCTCTGCAGAGCCTCTGCACACAGGCAGAATGAACTTAGTGATTAAAGACAAGGCGAAGGCAAGGGAGGTGGGTAGTCAAGCCCAGAAGTCATGGGAGTGGAGGGTGAGGTCTGCTCAGCACTGTCTCAGAGGGGCCTAGGCTTGCAGAAGTGCTTGTTTATTGCCTTTGCAAAGATACATTAAATAGAATAATTATGTGACTACGACTCTGTGACCTGTAAGTAACTCACACAGGAGACAGTGGGAGAGGGATCTGTGGGTGTCAGCAGGGATGAGATATTGCAGTGGCAGGTGGAGGATGGCCTGTGATGTCCCCTCCTTGTGTGTCTACTGGGCTGTCACAGATGCAGCCAAGGTTGTCTAAATTTATTCTGAGTAGGTTATTTTGTAGTTTAGTTCTTCCCTTAGTGTCCTGGTTTTAAAATGGAGGCTTAGGGTACATTGTACTCTATGTGGCCTTGGAAAACTTGCCTGGTCCAGTTTGCATAATCTGTACGTGAAGGGACTGAGCCAGGTTGGGGATGACCTATGGAGTCAGTGAGGTGGACAACAAGCCCCGAGAGAAGGAAGCACGTTGGCTCTGCAGGGCAGAACTCCTTGTTTTAGCAGTGGGGAGGATTTTCGCATGGCTACTGACATTCTTCTAGCAAGTGACAGAACTTTCTTATGACGGATGAGTGAGATGAGAAAACTTGTTTTGTAGGATTCATTGAGGAGTGACCTTATGCTGGTCCAAAGTAATTACTGACAGCTCCTGGAATGCGTGAACAGGTATGGTGGACGCTCCTGGAGAGGGGTAAGGGGCTGGCGCAGCACACGGTCCTGGGCCTGATGGTGGCCTTTGTTGAGCTTTGCTGTATGCCAGCCATGGTGTGCTCTGTACTTCGTGTACGTTAGCTCCTTTGACATTTGCCACAACCCTTTGAGGTAGATAATAATCTTAGGGCATTTTTTTAGAAGAGGAAAATGAGATACAGGTCCAGGCAATGCAATTAATAAAGTGCAAAGACAGAGCTTCAAGCCAGATCTGAGGAACCCTAGGGCGAGCGCTCCAGCTGTTCCCTTACGTTCCTGTAGATACTGTAGGAATGCATTTGCAGAACACATGTGTGGAATTATTAGAAAAGTTTTGCTACTGAGCACTAAGTCTTAAACTTCTGGAAAGAATCCAATGTTTCGATGGCACCCCTATGAGGCCAATTTGCATAATGGCTACAAGCAGAAGGGGTTCCAGCTCTGAAATTAATGAGCTGCATGAGATTCTACATTTCAGTACCTCCCTGTGTGTCAGATAACAATGGAGGTAATAATAGTGTTTATTTTATATTTTAAGGTATGATTGATAAATTAAATGCTATATTCCTGCCTGGTCTTAGGTAAGTCTTTTTCATATCACAACAGAATTTAAAGAGAGAAAAAGAATGTGGTCTAAAGTAAATGTTATTTCTCCATAATTGTTAGTCAGCATTTAATCCGTACTTATTAGTTCATATTTACTTTTGATTGCAAGTGATAGAAGCTAAACTCATACTAACTTCAGTAAGATCTAAAAGGTCACAGGTTTCAGGCAAGGCCAGATTCAAAAGGTCAAATAATACCATCAATTATTACTCTGGTTTCTCTTACTCTCTCTCTGGTATTTTTTTTGGGGGGATGGTTGGCTTAATTCTCAGGCAAGTTTTCTATACTTGATCCTATATTAAAAAGAAAATATCTTTTCCAATTTCCCGACTGAGCTAACAAAAATTCTAGGAAAAATGATTGGCCTGACATGCTTGGGTCAGGGAACTACTCTGCTGAAGAAGGATTAATCATGAGATCATTGGTTTGAAAGCTCTACCTTGGCAATGGGGAAAAAGGAAGCTCCCCAAATGAAAATATTCCCAGTCAGTAAAGACTGACTCATAAAACTGGACCTGAGAGTTGGCATTATATGAAGAATAAGTCCCCCCACTCGGGACTTTTTTTTTATCCTGAAGTGTTGACTATCTGATAAATTGTGTACATTTAGATGTTCCAGATATGCAAAGGTCTGATGACTAAGTTTATGAACTTGCCAACATGTGCTTTTGTTGGGAGCTCTGTACAGACAATTAGGTAACGTCATGTAACCTTGATATCAGTGCCTCATAGCTGTGTTCATGTAGATAATGTGGCAGTGTCTTGCTAAGTGGCATTCATCATTGTTTTGCATGTTTTTGGGTGCCATCACGAGAATGTCAGAGCTTGAATTAGAGCAATGAACAAACATTTAATTTCTTGTTAAACTTGGCAAGAATGGAAGTGACATCAGGGACACATTAGTCCTAGTTTATGAGGATAATACATGAAGAAAATGGCAGTGTACAAATGGAGTAAATTTTTTTTGAGGTGAGAAAATATGTCTTTGCAAAGAGAGGCCAGGGGGGTGGACCATGATGAGCAGAACACTGCAAAAATTCCTTGAATTAAGTGTCAAAATCATTGGCTGACTGTGAGAAGCCTAACAGACCAAGTAAACATTGATAGAGAAATAAAAAATCTTAACTAAAAATCTTGGCATGAGAAAGGTATGTGCCAAAATGGGCCCTTGCATCACAACAATGCACTGGCTCACACGGCACTGTCTATGAGGAAGTTTAGTCAGTAAGCAAGTAACTGAACTGGTACACCCTCCCTATTCATCTGATTTAGCCTACAGTGACTTCTTCTTTACCTGAAGATAAAAGAAAGGAAGACATTTCGATGGTATCCAGGCCATCAAGGATAAGACAACAGCTCTAATGGTCATTTTAAAAAGAGTTCTACAAATGCTTTGAGGAGTGGACTAGGTGCTGGCAGTGGTTCATAGCTTCCTAAAGGGAGTACTTCAAATGTAACCATAGTGATATTTGCCAATGAAATATATATCACTTTTTCTAGAGAGTTCACAAATAAATTGTCATATCTCATATCACTAGTTGGGGAAAAGTTTTGGAGAGGAACATCTGCCTACAAGAGCCCACTTTATATGCTTCATAGCAATCAATAGCCATCATATTTTTTTCAAGTGATTCCCATAACCTAAGACTACTGTTTGCACATAGCACAAATCAAATCATAGCATAGTCAACACCATGAACATTAAAATTCTTCCCAGGAGGCAATGTCTGGGCCCCAGTTGCAAGCTGAGACTTTTTCCAGTGGCGTTCAGAACAACCACTTCAGAGGAAACTAAGCGTGTGGATCATTTTTGCTATCTACGTGGGGATTGTAATTTATATAGGGAAGGTCCTTAGTATGATTTTGTTTTTATTTAACTTTGTGTCTCTCCTTTGGGTGATTTTACTATTTATCATCAATTTCTGGAAGCCAAAAAGGAACCTAAAACTCTAACCAGTCTGCATGGTTACCACTGGCTTGTTAGAGAGAGGAATATAAAACTCAAGGATGGATGAGAGACTCTCAGAGGGTCACCATCATAGGGATTATGTGTAGCTAAATGAAGAAAACCTCCTTTTCCTGTAGAAAATAATATTACGTATGTTCTAGTCTGTAACAAACAGTGAGATTTCAAGCTACACTTGGCTTCAAATCATACACCAGGATGGTTTAGTCTAGAGACTTAGGCAGGGCTTGATCAAGCTTTCTAAGGAAACCAGACTCATCCTAGCTATGGGAAGCATTTAAAAGGTTTTGGAAAAGGGACAAAATAAGATTTGCAATTTAGAAAAAAAAAAGCAAAACCCATCCTCGCAGTTGAATGAGGAATAGATGGGAAGAAGGCAAGAATTTTATTCTGTCCATTGAGCTGTTTACTTAACATGGAACCATGGATGCCCCTGTTATCTTTGGTAATGAGGGTGGGAAATTAGAAAATATAAAGTCATGGTAAACAAACCCATGGTAGATGAGGCTTGGAGCAAACTGCATATTTTTGGAGGGCAACAGAGGAGAGCTGGGGTGAAGGGGTGTGGAAGGAGGTCTAGATTGGAGAAAGAGCTGTCATGATACCGGGCAGGACATCACAATCAGTTGGTATCCTGCCTCCTCCGAGTCTTGGCAGATTTGTTTCAAGAAGCAGCTGCCTTGGGATGGCAGAGGTCCCCGCATTTGAGACGGATGCTTGTATTTTACTGTGTGTTTTGTGATTCACTGCACAGACCACCTGGTCACCTGGTTATCCAGACACTAGACCCAAAGCTCCCTATTTACAACACAAATTCAGAGAAGTTTCCTTTACTCCCCTGCGTTAAAATAATAGGATACATAAGCTACCTCCAAATAAATGTGATCTCAAATATGAATAAATGCCCTAACTATACTTTGAAGTAGAGGTAATTAGAAATTAACTCAAAGTATTATGTATTGCAGTATATAATTCTTGTGAATGACTATACTTGAAGACAATTTTTAAACAACCCCCCAAAACATGAGTACAGATTTAGGAAATGCTTCCTGGGGGCTGGTCTTACTTGCAGAGGTCATCTCTTGGAGTACCTGCCTCGGGACAGGCAGCTAAGCAGATCCTGGAATCAGGCCAAAGCTCAATGTCAGACCAGTCATCAGACTCATTTCCCCTGAAACAGACTCCTGTAACACTCAGTGCAAGTTCTGCCCACATTGAACAGTCCCCAGAGTAGTGGTGAGTAGCAGTGGTGTCAGAGCGGCTCTATTCCAATGGGGTGGGGAGAAGGGCTTAAAGCAAAAGGGAAGAAGTAAGCAAAGCTATAATCAACTATGTCTAGTTAATTGGGTTGTTTTCTTGTGATTTGTTTATTCACTCATTCACCTAAGCTTTCAAGACGGTCTCTGCTCTTTGGAGTTTGTGTGTCTGCCCAGCATCCAATCAGTCAAGTGCTGATGAGTACAATGCAGAAAATAACAGAGAATGCAGGAAGTTGGAGAGTGGTTGGGCAGCAGGGGATATTTGTGATAGGATAATTAGGAAAAACTTTGTTTGGGGGACATTTAGCTGCATCTTCAATGATGATATGAACACAGCTAACCTAAGATGTGCATTTCAGGCAGGGAGGCTTAGGAACTGTAAAGGCATTGAGGTGGATGGAAGTTGTCGCTGATGAGTGCAAATGCTGGAGAGGAAAAAGGACGGCACCGCTGTCTGTCTGTTGCTTGTCCTCCCAGCTTCTCTCCCTCCTCCTAATGATGATGAAACATTTTCTCCTTTATGGTGGGGGTCACCCCTGTATCTTTTCCTGTGGTATAGAGGGACTTTGAATTTTGAATTCCAGGACTATCTCCTGTCCCCCTGTCTCCCCCAATTTTGAACCTAAGACACCAGTTTTGCAATTTATATCTTCTTCCTCCAAATTTTCTTGTCTAAGACCTTCTCAGATCCCCTGAAGCCTGTCCATCTCAGCTTTCTGTTTGATTAAATGAATACCTCCAAACTCGAAACCATCCTAATAATTTAATTTTGTGTTTTGGTTAGTAAGAACTGGATTCTGAGGGGTTTTTTTTTGCAGCTGATTGCTAAAAAATTAATTGGCTGCTATGTTCAGGTTATACCTATACATAATTGAGACTTAACTTCATTATTAAACAGAAAAGAATAGTTGCATATGATATTGGGTGAGATGAAAAGGGTTTGTTTCAGCACACTAGGTATAACAGAAATCATCACTATCATCATCAAATAACAGTTGAAAGTAATAATAACCAATTTCCTAGATTTGCTACCACTTGATCATAACACGGGAAGTCTGTAAATATTGCTCTCCATCAGGTGGCAAGAATCTTTTCAGAACTGTTATCTGTATACTTGATTTATTTTCTATGAGAATGCCAGCCAAATAATAACTTTTAAAAATGGACTAAAAATGTATAATGGGCCAGAGCTATCCTAGGAAGCCTGTTGTATTCAATAAACAATTTGTTTGTGTTTCAATTGGCAACCAAATGATAACTATTAAGATCAAGTGGCAAAATGTCAGATGTATCCTCTCTGGTAGATACCAAGTGCTCAGACGATCTATTTGACAGATAAAGTCCCTTATAGTTCCCATAGATGCTTAGAGTACTTTCAAGGAAAGCCACTCGATACGCATCAGGGGACTTTTAGAAAGCACATTTCTAAATTATTGTTTAAATAATATTTAAGTTATTGCATATATTTTGGGAAGCACGGATTTGTATACTCATAATTATCTTTGTAATTGTTTTCTTTTTTTTTCTTGCTTTCCTTACTTCAAAGTTTTCTCTTTTCTGCTTCCTTATAGTTTTGACAAGATTAAGAGCAACTATCTTTCATTTATTTTCTTAATTTCCAATTGTGTTGTTGGTTACTTGGCTCTATGGTTGTTCTCAGGGAACCCACATGTCAATTATAGAAGAATTAGAGATGTTAACTTTGTAACACTTGGTTTCCACTTTCCTTTAATTTATGAATTTTCAGTAGTGTAAATTTTTCCCTTGCTAATTTTTAAAATTGGTTTAAACATTTCTTTGAAAATAAATATATTTTCCCTGACATAGGTGTTATTATCTTATATGTAATTTTATACTCCTATCAGCCAGTTTTCTTGTCTATCTCTTTTTCCTAAACTTTGTCTTGGTTTCCATCCATATCTTTTTCATTATTCACTCACTACTTTAAAAAAAAAGACTTTTGTGACCAATAAGGCAAAGAAGTAGCTGGTTATTGTAAAGGTGCTTCTCTTTGCAACCCAAAGTCCTAATTGCAGCATAGATAAAGGCTTCCTTAGAGAAGTGTTTTGCTGCTGTTATCGCCAAGAGCAACACTGTTCAGGTCATTAAACTCAATGATTATGGTTTGGACATGTGAAGTGCTAAAAGAAATTCAAAGAAGTTCTACGTGAGAATCCTCCAAGGACTCAAAGTAGACCTTCCATTTGATCCTGTAATCCCATTGTGTGGTATCTACTTAGAAGAACAAAAAATCATTGTATCATAAAGACATTTGCACTAGAATGTTTAGTGCAGCTCACAATCGCCAAGATGTGGAATCAACCCAAGTGCCTATCAACCATGAATGAATTAATAGACTGTGGGAATGTATGCCATGGAATACTATTCAGCCATAAAAAGATGAAGACTTTACATCTTTTGCATTAACCTGTATGGAACTGTATAACATTCTCTTTAGTAAAGTATCCTAAGAATGGAAAAGTAAGTATCCAATGTTTTCAATACTAATATGAAGCCAGTAGATGATCTAATACACAAAAGAGCCCACACAAGAGAAAAACTCAATGTAATTCAAAGGGGGGAAGAAGAAGAGTTGAGGGAGAGAGTTTGGTTTGCTCTTACCTTATGGGCACACGGGGCACAACTGCAACAGGGACCTTATCTAACAAATGCAAATGTTGAAAACTAATTTTCTGTACCCTCATATTAATCTGAAATAAAAAACTAAAAAGAAGTTTAATATATTTTAATGTGTATAGTTTCTAGAAAAATGAAAGAAACATGCATTTTTATATCCACTGCATAGTGTTCAGACTATGGGTAACTGAACATAGTGGATAACTTTGGCTGAGGCCTCTCAAGTGGGTAATAGGAAAGTTTGGCCTCCGACTCAGGGCTTCAGAATCATTGCAGTGCAGATTTGGGTAAGAATAGGCATGTTGGGCAACAGCAGTAACTTGCTTTTATGTATCATAATGCTTTCCCAAAGGAACTGATTTAGACATAATGTCAACAAAATACACATGGCATATGCTCTGAAAATCATGGCTGTTATCGTTTTTACTACCAAAGTTATATACTTTTTTATTAAATCATAGCTGAGTACATTAATGCAATCATGGGGTACAATGTGCTGGTTTTACATACAATTAGAAATATTTTCATCAAACTGGTTAACATAGCCTTCAAGGCATTTTCTTAGTTATTGTGTTACAACATTTATATTCTACATGTAGAAAATTTCACATCTACCCTTATCAGATGCACCGTAGGTATGGTCCCACCAATTACTCTCCCTCCACCCACTAATAATGTTCTTCATCACATGGGATTATGCAATGTTTTCATTTAACAATAGTAGCACAATCAAAGTTGATTGCTTTCTTAGTCTTGAGGAAGTTCAGCTATCTTTAAAGATACTTGAATGATGATTTCTAGCTATTGAGGTGATTAAGAAAATAGAAAATACAGTGAGGCTTGAACTTCAGCAGCATCTGTCTTCCCAGATCTCTACCCAGATATTCACTAAGCGTATGGAACTCAAGGTAGCCTGAGCTAAATCTCTGGTCTTTGCCCCTCTTGCACCTGCTCCTTTATGTTCTTCATCCTGCCAGTTTCCCAGACTAAAGAACCTTGGAGTCAGCCTTGATTCCTCTCCCTCTCTCATGCCTCATCTAAAATTTATCAACAAATCCTATTGGTTCTCCCTTGTTGCTGGGATTATCTTATATCAGGTTTCTCTGCATCTATCCTTGGAAAAAGCCTTGGGATATCAAGAAGATCCTTTTAGGCCAAGATCTGGGAGGCCGAGGTGGGTGGATTGTTTGAACTCAGAAGTGCAAGAATAGCCTGAACAAGAGAGCCTCTGTCTCTACTAAAAATAAAATAAAATAATAAAATTAGTTGGGAGTTGTAGCACACATGTGTAGTCCCAGTTACTTGGGAGGCTGAGGCAAACAATTGCTCAAACCCAAGAGTTCGAAGGTTGCTGTGAGCTATGACACCATAGCACTCTACTCAGGGTAACAACAAAAAAAAATAGAGTATCCTTTTAAAAACATGAATGAGATCATGGCTCACCTACCTCATATATATGCAGTGCTCCCCAGCATCTTTGCCAGGACCTACCAGGCCTGCAGAGCCCACCCCCCTGTCCTCTGCACCCCTTCCTGTTTTTCTGCTCACTCCCTTCTGCATCAGCCACACTGGCCACCCTCCCTCTTTTCTCTCTCTGGACTTGGGTCTTTGAAATCTTTGAACTTCCTCTTCATTCTGCCTAAAACGCTCTCTTCTCATCTTCTGAAATACCTACCTTGTTGATTCTGAACTATGTACCATGTTGCATATACACACATGACAGCTTTATTGACATTTATTATGCCTATCTAAAGTGTACAATTCAATGGCTTTTAGTATATTCATAGAATTACACAACTGTTAGCACAAAAGGAATTTCATAACCTCTAGCCATCACTCCCAAATCCCTCCGGCTCACAGATCTACAAAACTAACAACTTTCTATCTCTCTGGATTTACCTATTATGATCATTTAATATGAAAGAAATAACATAATATTTGTCTTCTTGTGGTTGGTTTATTTCCTTTGGCATAACGTTTTCTAGATTCGTCTATGTTGGGGCATGGGTCACTACTTCCTTTCATTGTTGGATAATATCCCCCTATATTGATACACCACATTTTATTTATACATTCATTAGCTGATGGACACTTAGGTTGTCACAATTTATTGATTATTACAGATAATGCTCCCATGAACAGTTGTGTACATGTTTTTGTGTAGACATAAGTCTTCATTCCTCTTTGGTATGCACCTTAGTGAACTTTGTGGAACATACAGTGTTTGTGTTTAATTTTGGAGGAGCTGTCAGACTGTTTTCCAAAGAAGGTACAGAATTTCACATTCCCACCTTCAGGTAACTAAAGGTGCCTATTTTACCTCACCTTTGTCAACACTTGTTATTGTCTGTATTTTTGATTATGCACATTCTAGGGGGTTCAAAGGAGCCTCTCAGTGTGATTTGCATTTTAATTTGCATCTCCCTGATGGCCAGTGACACTGAGCATCTTTTCATGTGCACCTAATTTACTACCGACCCTTTGAATCTTTGTTCTACTTTCATCTTCTCCAACCCCTGCATGTTTAATGACATTGTCATTATCCCAGATACCAGGTGGGCTATTTACTTTGTAATATGTTTACCATTGTCTCGCTCCCTTTACTCAAATCCATTGTAAATACTCAGTGAGAATAAGGATCTTTTGCTCTGATCATTGATTATATCCTGGGTGCCTAGAAGGATGTCTGAAAATAGAAGACATTTGGTAAATATTTGCAGAACTAGTGAATGAGAAGAGAGAAAGTCAGGAGCACAAGGGGCCAGGCAGTTGTTACATGAACTAAAAACTTCACGACTCTTGAGACCAGCCTGCATCCCGGCCACTTTGCTCCATCTTCACAGGTAGGATGGTGGAAGCTTTGCTACTTTGGGGGTAGGCACGTTTTAAGCAAGGTTTCTAGACATTGTCAAAAGACAATTAAAGACACATTTAGAACACATGCATGTACTGGGATGGTTTTAAAAGAGCCTGTGCAAATATTGCTGGGACTCTTTTGTGCCAGGAACATAAATCTGGGACCATTATTTCTACCTCTGAAGTGAGAGATTTGATGGCAATAAAGAAAACATTTATTCAAGACTATTTTTTAGTAAGGGCCTGAATGTAGATGGAGTTGAGGAGGACAATACTCACAAACCAGCAATGAATATTAGAGCTGATAGTGAAATGCTGTTCACAGGCCAGTATCTGCATCCATATGACCTTAAAGAAGCATTATCAAGTGATAATAGCCCTCACAGCATTTTGTGAGTTTTAGTACTTTCTTCCACTCTGTTTTCTTTTCTATACCTACTCCAGAGCATTAGTGTAAATATTGGAATGTGTGCATCATAAAAATAGTGATATATACCTTGTGTAAATGTTAACCATTTTCTTAATAAGATTTTCGATGACTGTTGGATGCTGTTAGGAATTAAACATTTTCTTCCCTCATAGCAAAGAATGGATTATTTATAATTAGTTTATTGGTAGGAATGCTTTTGATGTACTGCACACATTTATGAGGATATTAGCTTTTTATTTGGATATTATGTACTTTTAAACATCTTTTTTTTTGGCATATTTATGCTTATGTGCTGCTTGAACTTGTGAACTCAGCTCACTTATCTGTCCGGCATATTTTGTTAGACTCTTCTGTAAGCATTTCAGTTTTGGCATGGGAATCAAACAAAAATCCAACTGTAATCTCAAAGATGTAATGCTCTATGGAAAAAGAAACAAAGTATTATGGAAAATATTTTCCCCAAGGAAAGCTTTGGGATTCTGGTTATTTCTCTATATCCACACAAAGCACACAGGTTCAAATTTCAGTGGCCAATTTCTCATTCACCTGTGGTTTTACCCTAATCAGCACTGCCAAATTTCCAGTATAAATATTCAAGTGGAAACTATACTGAAAGGTAACTAATGAAGAAATAGCCACCGACAGGGTTTTCTGACCATGTGGCCAAGAAAAATGAATCCTGTGAGTTTGAAGTCAGACATCATTAATCTAACAGCAAGCAGGAGCCTCAAGGCCTGAGGACTGGCTGAGCTTTTCCTTTCAGATATAATGTAGGTCTAGATTAAGAGGAACCATTTGACCCCAGTTGTGTAACCCCAGCATTTATCCCGCATGTTCAATGAAGTCACCAAGTTGAGAAATACCGGATAAACAATTGAATAGCTAAGTAAGCACTAAAGTTACAAAAGGCACATTTAGCCAAACTTCTCCAGTGTTGGGAATTTCTTGCCTCTCTCTGGCATTCATTTCCCATCTCGTTAGCTTTTTTTTTTTTTTTTTTTTTTTTTGTAGCACCAAAAAAGAATACAAATCAGGCAATTTTTAACCAAAAAATGTGCTCAAGTACTTTGTGATTTGGGTATCGCCATGTTTGATGATCTTTCCCAGCACTTCCCAGACCTCAACCTTGCAGAGTTTTTTTTTTTTTTTTTTTTTTGCAGTTTTTGACTGGGACTGGGTTTGAACCCACCACCTCCAGTACGTGGGGCTGGCGCCCTACTCCTTTGAGCCACAAGCGCCGCCTCAACCTTGAGGAGTTTTATCCTCATTTCACAGCATCTTCACCCAACTCATGCCTGATAAATTAGTTTTGTTCTTCTTTTTCCTAAGGACATCAACCTGGTCTTGCTCGGCTCTTTGTTCTCAAAGTGTGACATGCCTTTTAAGTGGAAGATAAACTGGCCTCCTCTTCTCAGATCCGTGGCAGTAGAAGAAAAAAAAATAAAGGCATTGACCCACCCCGGGTCAACTTATATTTCCTTGTCTCTTACTAAAGGCAAAATCTGCCTAGTTTTGTGAGAAATAGCATGTCAAGTATTATTCTGTGGTGGCTGTAATGTGTCATTTTATCTTAAAGGCATTCTTGTTCTCTAGGGTTAGAATATTATGACAGGGAAAATGAGTCTCTAAAATGGCTTCTTTTCTAAGCTTCTTTTTAGTTTCTTAGAAGCCTTTCTTCTCTTCATCAGCTTGTGCCAAAGTCACTTTTTTCATATTTTATCCTTGTCCAGCAATGTAAATTAATGGTTTTCTGTGACATATTCCCAAAGATGGTCTAACCACATCTTCCACCTAATATTTTTCTTAATGATCTGATCTTCATACTCCCTCATAAAGGAGTAGAATCTAATTTACTTCCCTTGAAACAAGGCTGGACTCGGGACTCACTTTGAGTTCTATTCACAAAATAAAAAATCCGCAAAATATGCCCGGCTTCAGAGTATGAGTGGCTACAGGGTGTGATGGAAGTGAGGCCACATGACCTCCCAGGCTAGCTCAGAAGCTAAGAGCTCCCACCTGGTATCTCTAGGTGATTCTTCTTGAGATGCTTCTTCTTGAAACATGCTAAGAGGCTCCCTGGAGAGACTATGTGTAAATAGTCTGTCAAACAGTTTCAGCTGAGTCTAATCTTCACCCGGCCCCATTTACCTGCTAGGCATTGAAATAGTATCCCAATGATTCTCCCATACATTTGAGTTACTCTTAGTTATTGAATATTCTCAGCTGTGGCTGAAAATATCTACAGTTCTTGTGAGAAGTGACAAGCCTTTCTTGCTGTGTCCCTGGTTAAATTAATTACTGATACATAGCCAGGAGAAAGACTGAGGAAACTATTCCCTTCAAATACAGACTATTTTTGAAGGCCAAGGTAGGATGACTCAGAGCTTGGAAACCAGGTTTGAGAGGACAAAGCCAAGAGGCAGAGGAATAGACTTGGAGTAATATGTTTGTGTTGGGGAAATTTCCACCTGATATAGGGGGTTCTTGTTAAGTGGTTTTGAGGGGCAAGGGACAGAGAAAGGAAAATGCTGGCTGGTTTAGTGGATTTAGCATGTCTCAAAGGCCGAATCCCAGAGGTCCACAAACCTGACTCTGTGAACTCACAGAGAACAATTCAGTCACCCAAGGACAGACTCACATTAGCTAACCCTATCTGACTGATGTATGACATCAGAACATCAGAATTCCGATTCATCTAATTATAATGAAAAAATCAGTATCACCAGAATTTTAATACTCAAGGACTGTAATGCTCAGAAAATCCTCTCTGTATGAACAAATCTTTTCTTATAGTAATACAGGGATTGATTTTGAGATCTCCTTAATAAGTTGGCATCAGGAGAAAAAATGGGTGTGGGTGGACAGAGTTAATTAGAAAATCTGAATGCGCAGGGGGCTCAAGCTTCATCTCCTGTGATAATTGAGATGGTTTTTCACTGAGCCTTGGTCTTCAGTTCCTTGCCACTACCTCAATATTGGTAACAACTGCCAAAAAGGACTAGAAAGTGGAAAATGCCAGGTTAAATCTCCGTTCTGCCTGTGCTGTGCATTAATGAAGGCTGACATTGTTTTCCTCTGGTAACTTTCATTTACTTTGCTTCCACGGCTCACCAGGTTTCCTTACTGATGAAAACATTCTTCCTTTAGATATGTCAGTGAAGTCAATCAGGTGACATTGATGTCTTTCATATCTGGGAATCATTCTTTATTCTTATGCGGTCTTGGATTTTTTTTTCTTTTACATTGTGTGTACTTCCAAAATACTTCAAAAGCATTTTCTCCCATCCATAGAATTGCACTACACTGGGGATGATTCCTTTGTCTGTGAAGTAGTCTTCACCTTTTAAATATTAATTCAGATTCTGTCTCCTGACATGCTGAAAACTTTTTTTTAGTAACATAACATTCAGTATTTTTTTTCTGACAAGCCCGTGCCCCCAATGACTCATCATTTGCTCCTTAATGGAGTCAGCCATTGATCCAATTATGACCTGATTTCATTGGAATTTTGCCAAATCTCCAGTAAAATTTTGTTTTTCTAATCCCCTTTGTTTGTCAGTCTTAGTTCCTATTCAAGTGCCGTAGATTTTTTTTTTTTTGGCCGGGGCTGAGTTTAAACCCACCACCTTCAGCATATGTGGCCGGCGCCCTACTCCGTTGAGCCACAGGCGCCGCCCTGCAGTAGAGTTTTAAAAAGGGAGATTATTTTTGCTTTTATAAATGAAGGCTTGATTCTGGGCCTCAGATTCTGTCATCACAAAGCTGCCAGTTCTTTCTGTCCTTTGATCTCGTTTCATTGATCTCATTGCTGGATACCGTAGATGACTTCATTCATGTAGCCTTCGAAGATGACTCTGGAGTCCCAAGTTACAGCATGTGTATGGCTTGGCCTTTTAAAGGAAGTACAAACTTCCCCCCAATACTACTAATCAACTCTTTGTATCTTGGTCTCATCCAGGAGCTTGTGTGCTAGTGTGTGTGTGTGTGTGTGTGTGTGTGTATGTGTGCACACACGTGTGCACACGTGCTGGGAGAATGGGACACTTTGACTGGCCTGTGGGGGACACTCATGGGGTATGGGTAGAGAAATTGGGACTGCCACATTGTTAAGCATGTCATGAGTAACTTACCCAAAGTCAAACTGGGGGACTTCTATGAGACCAATAACAAAGTCACTTTGGGAATGATATAAACAGACAAGCACAGATTTACATAAATGAGCTATACCCTGCAATAACTGAAAAGGCACTTATATTTCCAAATTTGTCCTATGTGTGCATTCTATATATCTGTAATATATATGTTATATATAAAGCAATTATATATTTACAGTGTATATTAATGTATAAATATACATATAATACTATACTTGTGAAACCATAATTATAGATAAGATGATGTTCTATTACAGGGATTGGAACACCATAGCCTCTGGATCAAACCTATCCCTTTGCATGTTTTTGTAAGTAAAGTTCTATTGGAAACAGTCACATCCATTAATTTGCCATATATAACTACTTTCCTCAACAATAACCAAACTTAGTAATTGTGACAAGGATATATTTACTATCTGTTCCTTTACAGGAAAAATATACTGACTGCTTTTCTATTAGAAATATTTTCTTGCTCAATTGAGCAACCTCTGTCCAGTAAATAGGACCAGGAAAAGATGGAGATTAGTCTGATGGGCTGGGTCTATAGAGGTAATTAATGTGGGCATGCATCTTAAAGCCAAGCCATCTTTTGGTTTGACTGGATAAGCCAAGACTAATTTATTGAGATTAATATTTGTGCTTTCTCCTTCATCATTCTCGGAGACAAAATCTGTTCTGAGGCATTTTCAGAAGTAGAAGTAGAGACCAATGTGTTATGAGTAGATATTTTTTGTTTTCTCTAATTTTTATTCTTGTTTTTTATCTGTCTCTGCCATTAAGGAGAGCAGTGTGACTATCTTTTTTTCTTTTTTTTTGTAGAGACAGAGTCTCACCTTGTCACCCTCAGTAGAGTGCTGTGACATCACAGCTCACAGCAACTTCCAACTTTGGCTTAGGCGATTCTCTTGCCTCAGCCTCCCGAGTAGCTGGGATTACAGGCGCCCACCACAATGCCCAGCTATTTTTTTTATTGCAGTTCAGCTGGGGCCAGGTTTGAACTCACCACCCTCTGTATATGGGGCCAGTGCCCTACTTACCGAGTCACAGGTGCTGCCCAAGTGTGACTGTATCTTCAATGCAGTAATGAGTGAATGAAGGAAACATTAAAATAGTATTGTTCCTCTCCCCTAGATCTTTCTTTTTAAATAGCCACCTTTTGGGAAGTCAGTTTAATTGAGTAACTAATACATATTCTGGGGTAAAACAGCTTGAACTCAAATCCCATCTTTGCACTGACTAACTATATAACCTCAGATTCACTCCCGAACCACTCTGTGTCTTAATTTTCTCATATAAAAAAAGCGACAATAATATTATTATAGTTCATTTTAGTTATTCAACACACACACGTATATTGACATTCTCATTAGATTTTTAAAGTTTTTATCTTTTACTAGAATACATCTCTTGACCTCAAAATGTTCAAGGTAAAATTTGAAATTTTCCAAGGTAACATAGTGCTTTCAAGGAATGATACACCTGTTCTCTACTTGATAGGGTTGTTGTGAGCCTTCCACGAGCTATTACAAGTAATGAACTAAGAATACCTTCTGAAATGTTGTCAGCTCTCAGTATTTATCATTACTGTTGTATTAATATTTCTAAGAGTATATATTAAAATGAACCCAACAAAATTTTATCACAAAAATAGCTGAGCATTGTTTATAATTCAATTAATAAACTGCAAAACACTAAAATAATGTTCTTTAAATTTTTGCAAAATTAGATGTATACAAGGATCTCAATTCTAACTAAAGTATTAAGACTTCATATTTGTATAATTCTGTATAATTTATAAAGAATACCCCCTTGTAGCAAGTCAGATCACAGTCAGCATCTTGAGAAGTAGATATTATCATTTCTTTAAGGTGGGAAAAGGAGGTACTGTGAAGTTCACAGGCTTGCCCAAGGCTGCTAGCTTCTGATCAATACAGTCAAATATTGAACACAGGTGTTTGAAGTCCAGATTCAGAACTATTCCCCTATTCTGAGTCTCACATGTCACTCTTTTAATACTAGGTGTGTGACTTACCTCTGCACATGCTTGGGGCATCAGCAGGGCAAGAATACCCCATGCATGAGAAAACTCTGTGGACATTATTAGATATTTAATTTTTTATTGAGTTTTGTTAAGCTTTTTATGTTTTGTGAAAATACTTGCTGTACAGCAAGGGTCCTCAAACTACAGCCTGCAGGTCACATGCGGCCCGCCGGGTGTTTTTGCCGCTGCTGCCTATCCTGCTTAGCAGCTGACTTGTCCTGGGCCACAGTCCACATGTGTAGAATGTGTGCGCACTCTTCGACTCACCTCCTTCTCTCTGTCTCTCGACTCCTCCTCTCAGTCTCGGTTGAGACTGAGACTCGTGATCAGAGGAGTCACCAGCTTGCCTGTGCAGAGTCTGCTGCTGCCTAAGGACTGAGATAAGAATAAGTTAGGATTTTTTTTTTTTGAAGCTAGGAGGTCTATTTTTTTTCATTTTGCAGTTAGTAGGGCCTTTTTTTGTGGTTAAGGGGGGGCCTTTTTTCCTGAAGTTAGGAGGTCTTTTTTTTTGCAGGTGGCAGGTGGGGGCACCTTTTTTTTTTAATCTTAAATACTATATTTGTATTTGTTCCTTTTTTTTTTTTTTTTTTTTTTTTTATTTTTTGGCCTGCAAAAAAAAATGGGGTTTGGTTTCAACCCACTACAACCGGTTTATGGGGCTGGTGCCCTACTCCTTTGAGCCATAGGCGCCGCCTCTGTTTTGTTTTTTATTTCAAAATAAGATATGTGCAGTGTGCATAGGAATTTGTTCATAGGTTTTTTTTCTTTAAACTATAGTCCGGCCCTCAAACAGTCTGAGGGACAGTGAACTGGCCCCCTGTTTAAAAAGTTTGCGGACCCTGCCTCACAGTTTTGTCTGTATTCATTTCGATTGATACAACTGGCACTGCAATATTCTTCTGTCTTTAGACGCTGAAGATCCAAATCTGACCTGGCACATACCAACCCACAAGCTTGGCAGAAGAAAATTCTCTGGACGTATATACCAGTGATAACTGTTAACACAAATTCCCTTAAACTTAAAGTTATCTCTAAAAGATAGGACCACACAAGGAACAAAATTAATGATTTGGTTTTTATCTCAATCCATTTCTTGGCTTTGGTGCTTATGAGGGCAGTGGAGGATGGAGGGGAGGGGGTGAGTGATGATGCATTGACACTAATGACACTTGACTCACACAGCCCTGCAGCCCTACATGGAAAGGCATCAGTTCCCCTAACCTACCTCATTCTGGTAGGCAGACAGCCATCAGATAATAACTTGGAATTCTTCCTCATTGGAACCAATTCTGAACTGGTGGTCTGGAGAGCAATTCTGTATTGAATTACATTAGTTCCAATAGAATTGTCTCCAACAGTAATTAGGGCTGATGGAATGCTCATTCCTTAAAAACAGTACCAAATTCCAGATTTTCCAAAGTGATTATGTCTCCATATTTTAGAGAGTGGAAAAATCTGCAGAAGAGTAAGGCACACAATTATGTACAGACCGGGTGCCACCATGCACTCTTCTTTTCTGCTACTGTAAGTATCCCCCAGCTCAGAATACTAAGAGAGACCAGTGAGATATCCAGAGGTCGACTGCTCTTGACGAGAGGATGCCTGTAGCTGGGGGTTCGTCTTGGCTCAACAGACATATAACATGGCATCTTGGCTGTGTTGTTTAGTGGCAGCTGCACGTATCAACATTTTCTGAATCTGTATTAAATTTTTTTTAATAGAGAGTCATCTCAAATCAATTGAGGGGAAAGGCAATGCTATCTGCTGGAATAAGATACTTGGCACTATTTTCGTCAAAGGAAGAGACAGCATTCTATTTAGACAGGATGAGGTAATGGCAGTTGTTTATAATGAGAAGACCCATTCTTAATTGCTAGCGTATGGCTGGGCAATGTTTTAAAGTGCGGCTCTGGCTGGCAATTCCTTGAGCATCGATTACCCTTGGTGGGAGCCTAGAGTGATATATAAAAAGACACAGTAATGTATTACTTTTTAAAAACCAATCCTTTCTCTGTTTATATTTGTCTACTTTTCCTAATGCTAGGGTAATTCACAGTAGCGCCTGGATATACCTTATAGCAATAAGGACCAGAGGGGACCTGGAGAAGCAAGTTGAAAACACGTGTGTTTGAGAAGCTGATACTAAGATTATAAGCCATTTCTGCTGGCTTGAAAAGAGAGAACCACAATTACCATGTTTCTGAGCCAATTGTCGCATTAAGTGATTTCTTGAAGAGATTGGATCCCTGCTATTTCACTCTTCTTACCAGTTAAGTTCCAAATGAACATCCCGTCCCAGATTCTTAAAAGTCAGAAAGGCTTTATCATATAGCTCATGTAAATAAGTCTAAGGTTCCTATTTTCTCATTCCAGGAGTAAAAGCACTTCTTGAGTTAACAGTTTCTGTCACCCCAAATCGGTCTTTCCCTCCTTCTTCTTTTGTGCCCTATTAGCCCTGTTTAAGAAAAAAAGTGCTGAGGATTAATTGCAATTATCTTACTTAAGGCTGAAATGCCACTTTAAGAAGAGCTGATAATGGATGTTTATAAGCAGTGACTTGCAAATGCATGTGCAAGCATTATATCATGTGAGCAGGAATGACAACTTGAAATCGTCCCAGATCGTACAAATTGAGTTTATCCCTACCCCTTCCAAAACTTTGTTTGTAGGCAGAGTCTCACTTTAAACAACTCTGGGAGGCAACACATTGGCTTTGTATGGAAGTGGGGAGGGGTTGCCAATGTGTCTAACTCATTAAGGAGCGATAAGGAATAAAGAATGATCTTCTGGAGGGAATTTGGCAATATGGGCTCTGGCGGTGCCTACTCAGGCTTGAGTCCAGGCTGGCTCTCTTTGAAGCTGTGGCAGACCACTTGCTCAACTTCTCTGGTGCTCTTAGGAGAGCTGAGGAGACTAAGAGGGATGCATGAGTGCTGCCTCTGGAATCCACCTGCCTGCCTGCAAAGCCTGGCTCTGCACACTGTGCCCGTCTGTGGCATCTGGGGCCTATTGTTTCATTGAGATTCCCTGGTCCTCAGTGTCCCCATCTATAACCTGGGGTGATAATGATACTTATCCCAGAGGGTCATTGTCAGAATTATGTTCCTAAATGAAATGTTGTTTGTCAATGTTTATTAGTGTCTGGCACTTAGTAAATGAGTCATCCGTGAGACTGGCTCAGTTTCTCGACCTACCAGACTCTGTCTTATCAAGGAAGAGAGAATTGAGGGCGACAATCTGTTCATGTCTGCAAAACCCTTTAAAATTTTTAACTGATCAAACCTGTGAAGTTTTAAGCACTCTTTGGAAGTCAGATTTCATAACATTGTCACTCCAGTGAGGTGGCCTAGAAGCCAGGGAATGGGAAGCAATTTTGAAGGGCAGCTGGCCTGAGGATTTCACAGTTTATTTTCTTATTGAGACTCTGAGATTCTCTAAATGGGAAGTGACATCTCCTAAGAACCCGAGTGGTGATTCCCTGGTAGAACTGATTAATTGAGCCACTCATTAATGCTATAGTAGTAATTGACACGTTTCGAGTATAGATATCTTTGATTCTGGGCTGAATTTCTTTCCCTGTATCACTTCATCTTCACAGTAACCTTTGGAGAGACATCCCTCCGTCAGGGAGGATGAAGGCTAAGTTCCTTAACCCATTCTGTGTGGTCTGTATTGTTTGCCCACTGCATCTTCCAAAGAAGGCACTCTCCCCTCACCCACCATACTCCCTTCATCCATCCATCCATTTATTTACTCATCAGCCTTTCATTCACTTATTCTAGAAAGGCTTACCAAGCACATATGATGGGTCAGCTAGTGGTCTAACAGTAGGCACAGTAAGTTCACGTCCTTTCAGAGCTAGTAAAGGAAACAGGCAACAAAAATAAATGCATGATGTTATGGAGAAAAATATTTCACAACACAGGGAGTGGGAAGAGGTGTTATTTTAAATAGGTAAGTGAGACTTGGGCAGAAATCAAGGTCTGGGGGTAGTTCTCTGGGTGGTGAACATTTCATGTTGATGGGATAGAAGAGCAACTCTGCTCTGAGGCAGGGGGTGCTCAGCATGTTTGGGAGTGGGTGAGTGACAAGCAGTGGGGTCACTGATACTGGTGCCACCCTCATTTTATAGTCTGAGAAAATGAGATTCAGAGAGGTTCTACAAAATGGCCCGGATCACCCACCAGAACATGGCAAAGCCAGGGTGGGGCCCACCACCCTCCTTTGGGGTCTGTGCTCCTAAGTCCTGTGCTGCCTGCTGCTCAAAATTGTTCACATCCTTGATTTTGAGGGCTGTCCCTGTGGCGGGAGGCAGGACAGGGCAGCCCTTTCTTTCTCCCTCCATCTCAGTTAACCAACTGGTCTGATTCACTTACTACATGTCTCTTCTTTTATGCTGCTTTGTATAATTTCTTCTTTACGTTCACCTTCATTTTTATGATTCTAAACACCAAGTCTTCTCAAATCAATTTGTTGCCTGGGGAAAGAAATTATGTACTTATATGCCTTGTTGTGTTTTTTTTTTACCCCCTTTTAACCTCCAGCGCAGTTTTGACTCATTCACTACAGCAAACAGTTTTCCTTTCAACTACCTCAGTTGGAGGGAATAATAGTTCACTTATAATGTAGGGTTGATTTTCATGCCTATTCCATGAACAAATCCACACTGTACTAATTTCTTTGTGTTATTTTCACAAGAAATTCCCGTATGGAACCAAAGAGAGTTTTCATTTTCTTGTGCTCTTTTCCCACAGTTAAACAACTTAATCTACCCGTGACTATTGTCACACTGAAAATGGCATATGAGATCAGTCCACCCTGCACACGGGTGTGTACTTTATCCAGAAAATTGAAGCATCCACTTGTGCTGGGTGAGTAGGTCGAGTTGGATGTTTCTCATGTTGTAACACCATCGATGAAGGCTGAAGAACCCTGGAGAGTGACGGACATAGTTAGAGACTGTAGGCCCAGTATCAGAGGAGGCACAAAGGAGGATATTTCAAAAGGGGAGAAATTTACTAAGTTTATGGTATAGTTACTTCATGTATATTTAGTAATTTAGTACATTTCTTTCTTTCTTTATTTGAAACAGGGTCTTTTTTTGTCACCCAGGCTGGCATGATCACCATTCACTGCAGCCTCAAACACCTGGGTTTAGGGTATCCACCTTTCAGCCTCCCATATAACTAGGACTATGAGTGTGTGTCACCATACTTAGCTAATTTTTACATTTTTTGATAGACACAAGGTCTCGCTATTTTGCCCAAGCTGCTCTCGAAATCCTAGTCTCAAGTGATTCTCCTGCCTAGGCCTCCCAAAGTGCTGGGATTACAGGCATGAGACAGCAGGCTTGGCCTGAAAATTTTAAATGGGTAAAATGGTCAAGCAGATGATGAGAACACAAAGTGGGCCTCCTGAAGATGCTTTGATGTCAGAGACAGAGGTTTTCTTTTTGTTTTCTCTTATAAATGGCTTCCTAATGATTCAGCTAAGCAGATCAATAAATGAATTCACCGATTGCTTCTTCTCTGATTCCTAAAAGAGTAGCTGATGACAGGAAAATATCATTATACATGTGACTGAAATATGGACATTACTAATATTATCAAATGGCCTAAACTATGAGGCGGGGATATAATAATTTTAACTAGTGCAAAGTTTTAGTTACAATAATCTTTCTCTTGTCAATAATGATGCTTTATTTATTCTGCACCACCTGTCATGAGCCATGTGTCCAAATACTATACCACCATGAAAAGCACTGCTATTTTTTTCATATCATAAATATCATTCCCCAATCCCAGCAGATCTGTGGTTTATACAGTTCTTTGTGGAGGCTGCCAATGCTTCATATTCTAAAACTGTTCTTTATATGAGACTCTATGAACATCCAAAGCTCCTTGACTGAAAAAAGGAGCAGGAGACTCAGCAGACACACAAAAAGCAAAGTTTTAGATCTTGTTTTAAGGCTATTTACACATTCTAGAGGTAATTAAACACAAATGAGTATAAAGTCTTTAGTAATATATATTGATTTTTAAGAGAACAGACATTTAAAGTAATGGGGAAGATGATGGCTTATTTTATTATAGAGTATTTAGAGTCATTCTTATGTAGAAAGACAGAGATGATGTGTTTGCTATTTCACTAGCTTCACTAGATCTAATTAGGTATTGATTCTGAACTCTGTACTAAGTAAGATTCTGCAAGAGACTAGAGGAAGGGAATGAGCTAGGGAGAAAATTTCTTTCAACTTCTCCTCAATGAATTTCTGATTACAAAGAATTAGTGACAAGTCATGTCTTAAAGAAATCAAGCCACAGTTATGTAGCAATGCTCATTAATAAAAGCTCACAAAGTTATGATCAGTTTAAATTTATAAGACATTTACATGATAATGTATTTTAAGGAATTCCTAATTATTTGCTTCTAGATGCTAAGTCATATTCAGACTACCATAGTTCTAAAGGAAGACACTTAAATGATTAGGTAAGAATGATTTACAATTAGCATATCCATTATTGACATATTAAGTTCTTAAAGAAAATGTGTTTTCCTATAAAGTTGAATATTGTCCCTCCACATTTTGTATCTTAAATTCCCTTAATAAAATTATTCCTGAAGCATAGGAAAGAAGAAACATAATGCTAATAACCATGTATTCATCAAATTCTTTAATGATTATAGGCCAGATAAATGGGGTTTTGCCATATTGAATATGACTTTAAGCCATTATTTTACTTTTTCTAAAATTGTATAATTCTCTTTGTAGCTGAAGAATGTATCATCTTAATATTAAAAATTTAAAAGAAAATTTTAAGAGAAAAATTATATCCCCCAAATTCTAGTTTCTCTCTGTGCGGCCACCAACAGTGTCATTTAAAACTATTTGTGTGAAGACATGGCACAGAACTGGGATAGAAGAATGTAACATTTTCCAAACCCTGCTCTAAATTTGATCTATTTGAAGAAGGCATAAAACCCAAAGAGAGCTATAATTTTTCTTTAGCAATGTGCTGCCTGTTTCAGGACATATTTGTGAAGAATATTCTGTTTCATAAAGAAAACCCTACATCAGGGTGATACTTCCTGTACATTGAGCTGTATTTTAAATGGCACCCTGGACTTTTCATCAGGATTAGCCTCAGAAACAGTCTTTAGATTCTCCAGAAATAGTGGGAAAAGTAAAGTCCTTAAATGTGTCTGCTTAGAGGAATTCTAAAAGGAAATGATATGGTCTGTGGAGATGTCTTTAATTTCCTGGTTGCAAAGAATGTTTATCTGAAATCAATTTTATGGATGCTTTTTAAAAGTTAGTAGGTTCATTACATTCTATTTGACCTTCATAGTTGGCATTGGGCCTACCTACACTTACATGGGGCATCCTCTTTTTCTTTTTAAGATATACTGTTTATTAGGTTTGGTTGATATACAAAAGATTGCATATCAATACATGAGTTGGAACAATGAAGTTTGTGACCTCATCGCAGAAAACGTGTTACATCCTCCTTACTGCATATCACTACAGTCCCCTTTGAAGTACTTCCCTTGGCCATCTGGTGGCCATACCGATAATTAGCAATGAGGTATGTAGCATTTTTTCTAGGATGAGTTCACAAACTAAAGTGTCTGACTTGGTAATTAATGTATACAACGTAATGAATTTGAAGACAAGTAAGTATCTGTAATGCCATCACCACAATCTATGCTATAAACCTATCCATCACCTCCAAAAGGTTCCTCGTGTGCCCTAGTTACGTATTTTGTTGTGTGTGATAAGGACATAGCATGAGATCTATTCTCTTTTAAGTCTGCAATACAGTGTTGTTAACTATAGACTCTATGATTTACAGTAGATCTCTAGAACTTACTCATCTTTATAACTGACAGATATCTCCCCATTTCCATTTCCCCACTCCAGCTCTTGGAAACCACCATTCCACTCTATGCAGCTTGAATTTGACTATTTTAGATTCATTGCATAAGTAGAATGATGAAGTGTTTGTCCGTCTGTATCTCACTTATTTCACTTAATATAATGTACTCTACTTTATCTGGGTTGCTGCAAGTGGCAGGACTGTCTTCTTTTTTAAGTTTGAATATCATATATTAAATATTTATATATTTTACATATTATTATATAAATATATTATATATTTTTAGGTATTTATATTTTACATGTTATGTTATATATTTATATATTTTCACATATATTATATGAATAACATAATTATATATTCTGTATTATATATCCTATGTATGCTGTATATAGTATTATATAACTATAACATTATATTAGTATATATCATTAGTAAAGGTACATATGTTAAATAAGAACCACATTTTTAAAAATCCATTCATCCATTGACAGACATTTAGGTACTTTCACACCTGGGCTATTATGAATACCATATTAGTATCATATCCTTTTGTATTTCTGGTTAGCATTCTTTAGTTTCGACTTGAATAACTCTTTTAGTGTACAGTTTTGACCAGGATACTACCTTGTTGGTAGTGTTTTATTTATTTTTTGGCACTTGAATCTTGTTTCACTCTTTCTTGGCCTGTAATATTTCACTGAGAAATTTGCTGATAGTCTTATAAAGGTTCCCTGGTACATAGAAAGTTGTTTATTTTCTTGCTGCTTTCAAACGTCTCTCTTTGTCTTTTAATAATTTAATTATAATGTGTCTTGGTGAAAATTTATTTAATTTCAATAAATTAGAATTTTCTGGTCTTTGTAAGTCTGGATATCCATTTCTTTTTTTAGAATTATAAAGTTTCCATTCATTATTTATTTAAATAAGCTTTCTATTATTTTTCTGAAGATTTCATAATTTGTATATTGGTTCACTTGATGGTGTTCCATAATTTCTACAAGCTTCCTTTACTTAACAACTTTCTGTTTTCCTTTTGTTCATATGACTGGATAATTTTAAATGACCTGTCTTCAAGTTTATGGATTTATTTATTCTGCTTGACCAAATCTGCTGTTGAACCTCTGTAATGAATCATTTAATTCAGTCATGAATTTGTTCTTCCTGTCCAGAATTTGTTTTATTATTTTCTTTTTTCTTTTCTTTCTTCCTTTCTTTTTTTTTTTAACCACAAAGTCTCCCTCCATCACACTGAGTAGAGTGTCATAGCATCAGCCTAGTTTAGCAACTTCAAACTCCTAGGCTCAAGAGTTCCTCTTGCCTCAACTTCTTGAGTAGCTGGGACTACAGATGTCCACTACAATGGCTAGTGTTTCTATTTTTAATAGAGATGGGGTCTCACTCTTGCACAGACCGGTCTCAAACTACTGAGCTGAAGGGATCCCCTTGTCTTGGCCTCCCAGAGTGCAAGGATTATAGGCATGAGACACTGTGCCTGGCCTGTTTTATTCTTTTTTATGAAATTCACTTCTGTTGAATTTCTAATTTTGTTCATTTCTTAAATCCTGATTTTGTTTAGAGGTTTACCTGTTGTCTCTTGTAGCTTACAGAACTTCCTCAAAGGAATTATTTTGAATTGTAGATCTTTATTATTTAGGGTTAGTTACTGGAGCATTATTATTTTTAGTGGTGTTATGCTTCCTTGATTGTTTGTAATCCTTTTTCCTTGCATTGGTGTCTGGAAACTTGAAGAAACAGTCACTTTTTTTCAGTCTTAATAGTCTTGTTTTGGCAAGGAAATTCCCCAGTCACCTAGATCAGAGATTCTGAGTATTCCTGATCCTGGAGCTCATGGTCACTGAGGCCTGGCACTGGAGTCTGGGGTAGGTTGAACTTGTACTGGGCTATGGGTGAATGGGCCCAATTCCAGGGTTAATAGAAATGGGCCACTCTTCTTTTCATAATTTCAACCACACTGGCCAAGCAGATATATACATCATACAAAGCTAGGTTCCAGGGAACTCAATAAAAAGTAGGATAATTGTCTTCAAATCTCCCACTAGATTTCCACTGACTACATCCAAGTCATTAAAGAATGTTAACAGTATTTGACCATCTGAAATAGTAATAAGTGTATTTCTGGCCAAAGAAAAAATGTATAAAATATATAAATTGGAAAAAAATTCTACTTTCTACCACATAGTGATTGAGTTAACATACAACTATCTCCTACAACACATATTTAAAAGTTATGGATAAGTTATAACAAAAATGTGTGTGAATTTTATTTCGAGGCAAGGAATAGAGAGAGCCCAAGATGCACAGGTGAAGAGTAAAGTAAAGCCAGGATAATGGAGAGAACATGTAGTCTGGTGGTTACAGACATTGTCCTTAGGCCAGAAGCCCTGAGTCCAAATCATGATTGTAATTTGCTGACTCACTCTAATATTAACCACCTCAACAATAAATCAAATTTCTAAATGATTGTTTGCTAAATGTAGATATCATAATTGATATTGGAAAATAAGTAGAAATGAATGCAGTACAAACCAAATTGAGTGTTATATAGCCAAAGTGTTACACAGAAAGAAATTTATTTTCTTTACTCTATGTATTGGAAAAAGAACATTAAAAGTTAATAATCTAAGAATCCAGGGCTGAAAAATAACAGTGCAAAATTATGGGAATAAAACAAGGAGTAATAATTACAGTAAAAATAATAATAATGAAATAGAAGTAGAGAACCTATAGAGATGATCAACAAAGCTCAAGCTTCAAGTCTACCATTGAATCTCTCCATTCAATTATTCAATTCATTCGTTATATTCTTCGGTTCCAGAATCTCTGATTCTTATAACTATATTATATAACACTATAATAATATGTTTTATTAATAATTGCAAATATGGCATATATATTTATTCTGTAAAAATTTTATATGGGTCCATATTCTCCATATGGATAAAGTATCCATTGTCTGATAAGACTGATCTAGGAAAAAGAAAGAAGAAAATCAGGAAAGTACAAGGCATAACAAGTGGTAATGTGGCAACATTTTAATACTTTGAGGGTGTACTAAAGAATTCTATGCCAACATGTTTTGAATTGGGAGGACATCATTAATTTTATTTAAAATGTATATATTTATACATGTTACTACAAATGATTTAGGAGGATCTAATAGTCTACAAGCCTTGAAAAATCAAATCAAACCAGCACCTATCTCTCCTCTTATAAAGTGCATACACACAAACATATACATAAACTAATTCAGCTAAACAAAAAGAACACCAGCTCCAGATTGCAAGTCAAGTTACAGCAGATGTTCAAGGAATAAGTAATTCAAATTTGATAAAAATTCTTCAAAAGAATAAAGAAAGTGGAGATTTTCTCATCTCATTTTATGATGCTATTATGACTTTGGACATTGACAGTATTAGAAGTGTAATTACAGAGCAATTTAACTACTGAATCTAGACACAAATGTCTAAATGAACTCCAACCAACCTGAATCTTAGGTGTTATAAGATAAAGAACATGAGTATTGGGTAAGGTGTGTGTGTTCTGCCATGCAAGAAACCCACATGGGTAAGTCACTTCATGTTAAGATACTTTTTGTTCAAATAAGACACATAGGATAATAAAAAATTGCATGTTTTAAATTTTACAAAACAAGAAACCCAAAGTGTGGATGGTTTTATGGTTAACTGAGGAGCACAACTATGTCATCAGACACTCACATTCCATTTATCTTTCCTTTCTACAATGCTCAGTGTGTGGATGTTCTCCAGGATAGTTGCAAGATGGTAGTAGGAAATACTTAAAACACCCAAAGTCAACAAATGAGTGAGTTCCTGCAGTTGTTTTTTATTTCTGGAACCCCCCAAGCAGAATACATTTTATGTCTCATTGGCCAGGTTATGTCATTAATTCACATTTAAACCAATCCTTGAGAATGATTATTGAATTACTGTGGTTTGTTCAGACTAATAAAAATTCACTCTTGGGACCAGGGAGCAGTTCAGCCCACCCACCACACGGCCTTTCTCTACCTGAACAAAGTCAATGTTCTCTTGGTAAGGTAGGCTTGAAATAATGTCTTGGGTACAGCCTGAAGTGTTGACATATAAAGAGGTAAAAATATGAAATCATTTGTATGTATATGTACACACACATACATACCCATGTATATCTCACTTACATGTCCTTCAGTTATATAGTCAAGTTAAAATGTACCTAAAGTATAAAAGGTATAATGTATAAAAGATATGCTTTATAATAGCAACAAAAGCAGCAAAGCAGCCAGCAATAAATTTTTTAGAAATCTTCATGGGGAAAATTATAGAATCTCACTATTAAATTAAAAAGTCCTATTTTTCATAAATTCCTAGGTGAAAAGGGTATAAATATACTGATTTAGTAATACTGTTTTAAGAATTAAATGATGCAATACATATAAATCATTTAATAATTTCTTATATAACCATCATTCAAAAAGAGATGTTTTTTTCATTTTTTTTAATAGAAATACTTTATTATTTTAAGAACTTGTGAAGAACAAGTTCTTTAAGAACTTAAGAGTTCTGGAGTCCTTCAAGGCAATTATAAATCACAGAATGTCACATATTTTTCAGCTAATTTAAATCCAATATCCTTTTTCTGATCTAAATCAAACCTGGGTCTTCGCTTGGCTATGAATTCTTTCCCTGCTTGTATATACGGTGTGTTCCATTAACACCATTCAACTTATATTTTTCACCTTTCGTTTATGGGAAATTCTTGTGCTCCACAAAATGGGAAAAATTTTCAAAATGTGTGGATAATCCTTTCCCATTCTTTTCTATCCCATACAACATGTGGTTTTCATTCATTTATTAGACAAATATTTTTGAGTGACTACTTTGTACCAGGAACTAGTCCAGGTTCATGGAATAAATCAATAAACAAAGTTTGCAAAATCTCCTGTACTGGTGGATATTGCTCTTTAGTGGGGGAGACAAATATTAAACAATAAACATAAGAAATCAGGAAGCTATTGTGGCAAAGATTCAATCCATCCTGTCCCTATATATCCTGGGAACACAGCTAGGCTCTGCTTCCCAAGTTTTCTTGAGGTTATGGTGCTCTGTGACTAAATTCTTGCCAATGTGGTTTCAAGTGGTAGGTGCCATTTCTTGGCCAAAGGTGATATCTGTCTTTTGACTAGATGCATCACAGGATCCTTGAGATACTGGATCAACAGGATGAAAAAGCCCATTTACTGAATCACCATGTCAAGAAAAGCTGCCCTCTGACCAGAAACACAGCTTTGAATTGTTTGAATTCAGAACAATGAATACAGATAATTTTTATTATGGTTGACTCTTAAATACTTTTGGT
Source organism: Arctocebus calabarensis (assembly GCA_963573935.1). Classification (NCBI taxonomy): domain Eukaryota; kingdom Metazoa; phylum Chordata; class Mammalia; order Primates; family Lorisidae; genus Arctocebus; species Arctocebus calabarensis. The sequence goes on along the minus strand of CAUYON010194954.1, from coordinate 13,527 downwards.
TTTATTTATTTTGCAGTCTTATATTCCTTGAGTAAAACAAATATGCAGTAGGTTTGAAGACATTGGTTCTAAAAAAGAGAAACAAAAGTGAACTAGTGGATGGATGTACCGAGGTGCGGGTGATGGTGATCTTAATTAGAGTGGTTAGAGTTGTTCTCATTGAGAAGGGGATTGTATTTGCTTGCTATGGCTGCCCTTACGAGTACCATAGATTCAATGGCTTAAACAACGTATGTTTAACTTCTCACAGTTTTGGAGTTGAGATATCCACGATCAAGCTGTTAGCAAGGTTGATTTCTCCTGAGGTCTCTCAGATTCATTTATCTCTGGCCTTTTCCTCTCTGTGTTTCACACAATCTTTCCTCAGTATGTTCTCTGATCCCAAGGACTAGCTGGATTAGGGACTCAGTCCACTCTCATGAGGGTGTATGGCTTGCCAAGCTCGGGTAATGCATTACCACAAACTCGTGCTTAAACAGCATGTATGTACTGATTGCCTCACAGCTCTGGGGGCTGGATTCCTAAATCAAAATGTTACCATGTGGGGTTCCTTCTGAGGGCTGAGAGAAAGGTCTGTTCTAGCCCTCTCTTCTTGGCTTATAGATGGCCATTTTCACATTCTTGTGGTGCCATTTATGTCTGTCTCAAATTTTCTCCTTTTTATAAGCTTAGTCATATTGGATTAAGATCTCCTGATGACTTCATTTTGACTTAGTTACCTTTTAAAATTCGTATTTCCAAATGCCATCAGATTCTGTAATACTGTGAGTTAAGGCTTTAGCATATGAATTTAGAGGGACCATAATTCAGTCCAGGACAGTGATATTTAATAAAGACTTGAAATAAGTGAAAGAATTATCCAGGTGGATATCTCAGGGAAGAACATTCCCTTCCCAACATAACGACTGTCTGGCATGTTCGCATGCCAGATGGTGCAGCTTTTATGCTAACTATAGTGGGCAGCCACTGTCTGGCTTTTAGCAGGGCAGTGACATCATATGACTCAATTATTTAAAGCAGTTCTTCTGAGTGATTTGATTAGAATAAGTGTAAGGGTAGAAGTAGAAAGACTAGTTAGGATGTACCACCATAAAACAGAGGAAAGTTGGTCATGACTCAGTCTAGGATTGTCAGTGCGACTTGATACAAAATGAATAACACCTACTCAGTCAGTCTGCATTGAATTAAGGGACCTGGGAGGCTGATACCAGCAAGTACATCATCAGGAGAAACAAGGGTGCGGCTCCCTCCAACGTTCCACACTGGCTTTTATTAAAGTCTCCTGCATGAAAAAATACAGCACAAGGAAAAGCTTCAAAGAGAGAATAAAGGTGCATGATTGAACTCTTAATACATTCTGTTTACTGCATTTCTGTCTTGCTTGAATCTTATCACTGTTCATATATGACTTAGGGCTGGAGCAATGTGCTGTGTCTAGCGATTACTGTTTTTAGTGCTGATGGCCAGCAGTGTGATACTTGGCTTTTCCCAGGATTATTCTGTTCCTGGTACCTAGCACTTTTACCCTATGCTCTATCCTACACAGGATGGTGATGAAGGTGTCATAAATGATGAAATTTTGCACATATTTTGAAAGTAGAGCCAACAGTATCTGCTTATACTTTGAATACAGGGTGGGGAAAGGGAAGCGGCAGGGACAACTCCAAGATTTTTGTCCTGAGCAACTAAAAGGTGTGAAGATGTCATCAAACTGAGATGGGAGCCTTGAAGTAGTTGATGGAGAGTTTTGTTTTCAGCCTGTGAAATATGAGATGCTTATTGTTTTATGTTAGTGCTGAACCACATGCAATTGCTGATATCTAATCATGTACAACTACAAAAATAGCAATTCCTCCTCATCCAACCTAGTACAAGGCTGAGTTTAGCAGAAAAAATCTGGGAGTGATCAGCATGAAGGTGGTGTTTTAGTCTCTTTTACTAGATAAAGTCATTATATTGGTCAATGTCTAAAGGAACCAGATATCATATCAATTATCTTAATATTTGATATCCTTATATCTTTTAAAGGCTGTACTTTAAAAGATGCTAACCCATTATTACAGAACCCAAAGGGCAACAAGATGATAAGACACTAAGGTTTTATCTTAGTTTTTTAAGATATTGTAAATTCCAAAAGCAATTATCACACATTAGCTGGGGAAATGAAATGAAGCATTTGGGATAAAAAAGACTTAAAGGCTTGGAAGATGGGTCTATGGGGCTGGAACTCAAATCTCTAGAAAAGAGCACTGTTTGCCTGAGAGGGCATAATGAGACTGATTCTCCCCAGAGAAAGTTTGAAAAACTGCCACTATTGGAATCAGCTGTGTCATCCAGTATGATGAGCCATTGTGTGGTTCAAGTTTGCTTCTTGTGTCCCCATTTGGCAGAACCTAACTGGAGTAGTCAGGGGCTCTGCACATAACATTTCCAGCTGAGCAAAGCAGAATATAAAAGAGTGGGTAGTTTGAAAGTGAGACCCAGTAACTAAATAACCAACAGATTCACCAAAGAGTAAGCAAATATGGTGTCCAAAGTCCTGGGACACTCTAGGAAAGGTCTGGGGAGCAAAGCAGATACAGAAGATACAACCAGTGAGGTTAGAGAAAATCTTAAAGAAAATCCCGGATACCCCCGTAAAAAAATGTGCTTCAAAGGCAGAACTGTTTACCAATTGTGTAGAATGTAAAAGAGCAAGTGGGATGTGGACCAAGAATGAATTGATATCTTTAGCAAAATAAAGTCAGTGGTGACTTTGACCAAAGGGATTTTAGTAGAGTGGTGAGGACAAAAGTTTTTGGGAGGGTTAGTGTGACAAGAAAATGGTATAAGAAATTAAAACTTCATTACGTACTACATTTCTGGGAGTTTTTCTGAAGTAGAGAGCAGAGAAACGGGGCCATGGTTAGGAGAAGCCATGAGGAAAGATTTCTTTTTTAATGATGGGAGTAAGGGTATCATATTTGTATATTAATAGGAATGATCTGACAGAGAGGAAAACATGGATAATAGAAGATCCAATAATAGATGAACAATTCCTGAAACAGCGCCTGTGGGGTGGCAAGGTGGGATGGAATCAAGGGCACATTTGCAAGGATTTGCCCAGTGTTGGAGCGTGGATAGTCCATCATTAATGACAGGAAGGATGGTGACAGGAAGGAGTTCATGAGGACAGATGCTAAAAGTCATAAGGATGCAGTAGTGGAATCTGTCAACATTCTTTCCTGATGGATTAAGAAATTGCTTAAATTTTCCATGTCATCAACAGAGAATGAGGATGGCAGAGAAGAATGTATGTAACCATGAGGAGAAGAAGACAGTGAACAGATGAGGGCAGGGATTTAGACTCTAACTCTTTGGGCCTCAGTTTCTTCACCTTATAACTACAGCTAAATAATAAGGCTTTGTGCAAAACAAGAGCTGTGAAGCACCTTCACCTAATGAAGAAGATGATACAGAAGTTAGATATTCTTAACGATACATAAAGTCTAAATACCTTCTTAGGAGAAATACCCATGCATATACACACATACACACACAAACACATAATCTTGAGATTTCCACCAAAATATTTTAACATGAAAAATCACTTGACTTTCTAAAGAAAATGCATTTTATATTGGTCTATCATACATGCATTCTTATAGGAAAATCTGGGTTAAAAATGAAATCATTAAAATGAACACTCCTTGAAGTTAGAAATGATAGCACATTATGTCTTTAATAGAAAACAATAGCAGCTCACATGCAGTAGAAGTTCAATAAATATTTTTGAGCAATTTAATTAGCAAAACTAATCAAATATGATTTATGAGACAAAGAGGGAAATAATGCATCATCACATAAAACATAAAACAACATTCTTTTTTTTTTTTTTTTTTTGAGACAGAGCCTCAAGCTGTCACCCTGGATAGAGTGCTGTGGCATCACAGCTCACAGCAACCTCCAATTCCTGGTCTCAAGTGAGTCTCTTGCCTCTGCCTCCCAAGTAGCTGGGACTACAGGCACCCGCCACAACACCCAGCCATTTTTTGGTTGCAGCCATCATTGTTGTTTGGCGGGCCCAGGCTGGATTCGAATCCGCCAGCTCAGGTGTACGTGGCTGGCGCCTTAGCCCGTGAGCCACAGGCGCTGAGCCATAAAACAACATTCTAAGTAACATTAACACTTCTCTTTGATTTTAAAATGTATCCTCATGCCCCTTATGCTATTTAAACCCTTAAGCTGTAGAAATCTAGTAACAAAATGTCTGATAATCAGATGTAGAGGGATGCTCTTTCTTCTTGGAGCTCTCATTGGATTTAAAATTATGGGCACACAGGCAGTCTTGAATAATTACCGGCATGATGAACTAATACTTCAGGTTTAATTTTCTCTTTTAGAACCTCCTCACAGGGAGGACAGATTATTTGTATTGATAGGTCTTGAAAGAGATGCTAACAGAAATGACAGTCAAAATTAATGAACAAATAATAGTCTCTGTCCAAGAACTAATCTGGGAAGACAGCATGACGCTTCTTACATTTAGGACTATAGTAAGCCTGTCTTTTCTGCTAATTGAGAATTAACTGCCCATAAATAACATACTCAACTTTGAGGTAAATGGACTTTTCATATTTAGTTTGTAACTCTTGCTATTCTTCTTGTCAGATGTCCGAGGCCATGATTGCATCAGATCATTCTTTGGAAGACAAGTTTTTCCTGTCATGATTTTGAGGGCTAGGGTGAAGGAAGTAAGGAATCATTTGTAACCTGTCTGACCTACTCCCTGGTATCAAAGAAAAAATCATGTCAAATATCTTTTATTTTTTAATAGATTTATTGAGATATAAATTTATATACCGTGCAATTCGCAATTTTTAAAGTGTACAATTTAATAAATTTTAGTAAATTTTGAATTTAGTAAAATGACAAATTTAGTAATTATGCAACAACCACTTCGATTTTAGAACATTTCCATCATCCCTTGAAGCCTTTACATCCCATTTGTTGTCAGTCACACTTCTCATTCTCAGCCCTGGGTAGTCTTAGTTTCTGTCTGTCCAGATTTAGTTTTCCTAGACATTTCATATAAATCGACCATGCACTGCGTGGTCTTCTGTGCTGGGCTTCTTTTACTTCACATGATGTTTTTGAGGTTTATCCATGTTGTAGCATGAGTCAGTAGTTTTTGGCTTTGTATTACTCAATAGTATTCCATCGTTTAGATATATTACACATCATTTCTCCATTCAACAGTTGGTAGACATTGAGATTGTTTCAAAATCTGAGCTCCGCTTAAGTCCTATATGTACCCAGTTCACTATTTCCCACCGGGGCTTCCTTCTCCACGTTAGACTGCATTCTGAGGAGGAGCATGGTGTTGGTTGCATGAACCTTCTTGCCCACTGCGAGCACCCTGGGTGTGGTCCATCCATCCCTGCTAGGCTTTTGTGTTGGCCGTTCTTCATCAGATGGGCTGATGTGGTCTCAGATCCTCTCAATTCTGACTCACTTTTCTAGCTTTCATTCTGGGCTTCATTCCCTCACTGCCAGTCTCCATTCACTCATTTCTGTGTATACTGACCTTCACCTTGTGTGTTCAGACTCTGTTTTTAGAAGCAGGCAGCAAGGGCAGGGGAGCTTCTAGCATGAATGACTTGCTACCCAGAAACTAGCTGGCCCAGAATATTCCCAGTTCTTTCCTCCACCTGGGATCAGTAGCTTAGAACTTCTCCCAGCCCATTTTCCTCAAAATAACTCTATTTACTAGGAGCCAGGGTTTCTCCTTGTTTCCTTGTGTTAGCTGGGGTCTCTCTGATTTGCACTGTCATACTTAACCGTATTCCTTAAGAATGAAGGCTTGGAATGTTACCGGATGAAGAGGATCTGGCCGCCTCTAACTGTCAGCCAATATGCAGAGATGGGGATAGGTCCACTAAACTTGGCCACAAGGCTGGGATTCTGAAGAATGGTGAGAGTAGACGATTCTATCCTGTTCTGTCCTTCCATTTCCAAAATTATAGTTTTATACACAAAAGTTCATAGCAAAGAGCACACTAACCACGCTTCCCAGTAATAATCAGCATAACTTAGTGACCTATTAACAATATTCCAATTAAAAAGTTAATCTCCTAAATCAATCCACCAAAACTACTCCAGAGAGGCCTATTCAGAGTGGGAGCTACATTTACAAAAGAATGGGACACAGGAGGTGAAGGTCAGGCAGGACCTACACTGACCAGCTCTGCCGTGTCATTTCTGCCCTAGCCTGCCCGACTCCATCTCCATCTTATTCTCACCACATGTGCTTTCAGGAACATTGGTTTCATGCCTTCCACTATGCTGCAAGCTCTATTTTTGCATACTGCTCAGGCAGTCAATTTTTGCATGCTAAGTATCCTTGAACAAATTTCAAAAGGTTACATACTTAACTTATTGCTTCCAACCAAGAAGGGCAGCATACAATTAAAACACACAAAAAAGCAAAACTATGCCCATATATGCTGACCTTAAAAGGATTTCATAGAGACTTCAGGAGCCAAAATCATTCCCTTCTTGGGCAGAGGCAGAAATGTTTTTTTGATATAGTGACACTTCATTTAACCATTGATTTTAGGCTTCACCAGTGCAAAACTTATTTGAAATTCTATTGGTATTAAAATGCCCATTTTCTGATGAGTAGGAAATACTTTTTATACTACGCATTGTGGCTTTTAGAATTTATTGTTCACATGAATTGGAGGATGGTGTATCTTCTCCTCACACAAATGCCCCAATGTTATCTTCGGATATAAATAAGGATGGGTACCATTCCCTGTGTTCAAGAGGAACTCTCTTTCCTGCAAAATATCACAATTTAATTTACACGATAATTGGCACTAGGTCAGTGCTTGATGAATCAATGACTGAATAACCAAATGATGAAAAAATTATAATTTATCTTCTACCATTTGCTCCTTTCTTCAAATTGTTTGCTTGCAAAGCAGATTATGAGATGAAGTTGAACACACAGGGTGGTTATTTGAGACCCATTAAAAGGTAAGAAGAGGAAGTGGAATTGGCCCAGGGATTGTAGAATTGTGTTATATAACCAGTGGTAACCTAAGCCAACCCCACCGAAAGCTTTAAAGCCAAAAAAGCAGGTCCAAGTTGCTGAAATGTTGGGTGGAAATGGCTTTCAAACCCTGTTCCATTACTCAGTCATTGAGTGTGGACTCACCTGTTGCTCTCTGCAGGGGGGAAATCCTGAAGGGGCTCACAGGACATCCTTCTCTTCTGGTAGATCTGGGCTGTGTCCCAGTGCCCATCAAATCTCTGCTTCAACTTTTTGCTAAAAACTTATGTAAGGACATATCATAATCACATTCTGCTATTTCTTCCAAATTTTCTATTTCTGTTACAAAAGGCTGTTGTAATATATGTTAAATTCTTTGCTGCTAGTATTTTTGTGTATAAAGAAGTTTTTTAAAGTTGTATCAAATCTCTGTCAGAAATGCCCAGTAGTTTTAGTTTAAAATCAAGAGCAAACGGGACTTTAGAGACAAATGGGCTTTCTAATCATTTTGGAAGTATCCTAAAATTATTCTGTTTTATCATTTTTGTAGACAGTCCTTCCACTGTCAACATATGTGGGAGAAGTTGTTTTAGATTATTGAAACGCTTGGATGAATAATTTATCAAATTGTCAGCAGCTGTTTTTTTTTCTAACAATAGATTTTAATAGATGAGTCCTGTTTCATTTTTCAAATTTAAAAAATATTTAAATTCGTTAAAAATACATTCACAAGCCTTTTTTTGCAATATCTTCTGTAATTATTTTCTTTTCCATGACTTCTTCTGGCACTGATGTTCTGTCTTTCTTGGTACAGTATCAAAGCTGAGAGCATTTTCTGTAGATATTTAAATCTTTATTTTAGAATATTAATATTTCCATTTACTGAGAGCCTACTGACCAATTCTTCCTAATTTTTTTTTTTTTTTTGTAGAGACAGAGTCTCACTTTATCGCCCTGGTTAGAGTGCCGTGGCGTCACACTGCTCACAGCAACCTCCAGCTCTTGGGCTTAAGCGATTCTCTTGCCTCAGCCTCCCTAGTAGCGGGGACTACAGGCGCCCGCCACAGTGCCCGGCTATTTTTTGTTTTGCAGTTCGACCAAGGCCGGGCTTGAACCCGCCACCTTCGGTATATGGGGCCGGCGCCCTGCTCGCTGAGCCACAGGAGCCACCCAATTCTTCCTAATTTTAATGCACTTCTCTCTTTTGCTTATACACCATTGTTCACTGTAAGGTTGAGAAGGGTGGAGTCCTTTGTTCCATTTCACATTATGCAAGAGAGAGATTACTGGTGGGTCTCTTGTCACTGCTTATGTTTGCATCCGAAGGACAAACCATCCTCATGAGTGCTTTCCACATCTTGACTCTTTATCAGGTGGTTCCCAGGAGGCATAGTTAGCCAACACAGAGAACTTTCCTTTGTGTCACCCAATGGTGTTGGTCATTTCCTATTTATTTCAAGGACCCATAAATTCTACTTGTTGAGGGAATAGTATGCACATGATGTTTCATATGGATTATCTTATATTAGTTCTCATATCATCTTCATAAAAAATAAGTACTATCATTTACTCTTTAAATAAAAGAAAAGTGAGGTTCACAGAGAGTTCCAATGATTTTTCTGCAGAATCCTATGATAAAGTAATAGCAGGTTTTGTATTTAGTCTTCTGAAGCCAAATTTCTATTTGTCAAGGTCCCCCAAATTAGGATTGAATTAGTATTAGTAGAGTGCCACTTAGAAAAGGTAGAAGTATAGTTTTTGTCATAGTTACAACGTAGGTCACAGAACTAGCACTGGTGAGTCCCTTCATTGAAATTGAATTGGATTATAGATGGTTATAAGTATTATAGAAATAATTATAAGTGCATTTTTATATTTATCTGGCCATCTCTCCTCTATGGAGGCCAAATAGGGTAAGCGAATGGGGATGTGGTCAGCATCTTCCCAATGCTAACAGGAAGGCAGTATTAATTCTGATTTGCTATTTTGGCAGGCAGAGGCAATTCTACAGGCTTTCTGTTGGCTTTTCCTATTATGCTTAAACAGGACAGATTGAATACATGTATTTTTTTCCTCCTCTGAAAAGTCACTACAAAGAGAATGAAGGAACTGAAAGACAGTTACCTAATTTGTGAAAGAGAATGGGACAGCATTCTTATCTGCTATGTGCACCACAAGTCTCATTCGTCTGCTAGGTCATATGGTATAAGGAAGCTTGCAGAGTGATCTGGACTGATCACAGGGATTTATCTTACTCTGGACACTGCTCACACATTACAAACTGGAGTCTTATTGGAGAAGTTAGAAAATTACTTGGTTCATACTCAAACCAGTTTATTTGTTGCCTCTAGAATTCAAACAAGCTTGCTAATTATTAGTGGTAGAAAATACCAGATGCAACAATCTGCCCTTCATTTTGGAGGCTATATCTCAACTGGCTTCAGAACTCCGAAGCTCCAGAAGTTTCACTGAGTCGCCAGGTTACTGAAATAATTTTTTAAATTTCAAAATATGAAGGGGATGCAAATTTTTTTGTTACAGGTATTGTTTGTATAATGCTTAAGTGAAGGAATAGTGGTGGCCCAATCCTTGTCACCCAGTGTGCATTGTACCTGTTAGGTACACCCCCAACAACCTCCCCATCCCCACTTCTTGATTACTAGGAACTTTCACTTCTCTTCATGCCCACGTGGGCCTCTTGATTAGTTCCAAATTAGTAGAGGGTACGCAAGGTGTTTGTTTTTCCATTCCTGAGATACTGAGGATAACGGTCTCCAGTTCCATCCAAACTGCTGAAAAAATAATAATTCATTTCTTTTTATGGATGAATAGTACTCCATGGTGTGTGTGCATATAAACATTTTGTGCCATCATCAACATGACTAAGTAGCATGACATCTTGTGGAATGGGGGGTGATAAAGGTGTCTCTGGACTAGATTATGACCTAGGGCTATAGATTTGATGTATTCCTGAAGTAGGACAGTGAACGGGTATTGCTGTCTTTGTCTGGTAGTACATATCAATAGATATACAGGAACAAAACCCACTCAGACTGATAGTTTCCTATCTGTTAATAAAGACAGGATTATCTTCAGCAAAGAAACCATATACAAAGTATTATCTGCAATTGAAGTTTTCACCTGATCAAATGTACAATAATTTATTGTCATTCGTCAAGAGTCATCTCTCCTCTACGGAGGCCAAATGGGGTAATTGAATGGGGATGGGGTCAGTATCTTCCGAAGCCTAATAGGAAGGCAGTATTGATTCTGATTTACTGTTTTGGCAGGTAGAGGCAATTCTAGAAGCTTCTTGTTGGCTTTTCCTCCTCCAGTATCCCCCACTTAATGGGTCAGGAACACAACATGGGGATCTGCCATTTGCTGAGTATGTCTCGCACTTTCCAAAATGATACAAATAATCATGCAGTACATTAGGAACCCAAGAGACCCATTGTTAGCTGGATCAAAGGGAAACCCCTTCAGTCACCTGGCTTTCATAAGCCCTGCTCTGACTTGGGGACCTTCATCATGTCTGAGTCTCTAGGAATTAGTGTCACTTAAAAGACAGTGTTTAGTAATCTCCCAATTTTTTATATTTTCCTTTCTTTTAATTTACTGCCATGCTAAGTGACCCCAAGTGAGGTCCCATTGGAGAACGCAAAGAGGAAAATGCACAGTGTAAAGTTTTAGCTTTGTATCAGGTTTCTTTAAAGGAAGCCAGCCTTCCATATAACGGGCTGAAGCAGTGAACTGGGCAAAGTCTGAAAACTATCAGAGGAATCTTGATTCTCTTGCAGTGAGTGATTCACATCAGATTTCTGTTCTTGCGACTTACAGTTGCTCACTTATAGAAGTAAAGTAAAGCTTAAATAGACTGCTCATTTCAGGCCCAGGGACACCACCAATAATCTTGTGAGACAAATTATTCTGATTATTGCTTTGGTCCTGCTCCTTGTTAAGGTAACCATGCCCCCACCTTGAATCTCCACATTAAGTCACACCACTTGGACTCTGCCATACTGGAGTACCATCAACATCACGAGATTCAAGACCCCCTTTTTATAGCAGCATCTTCTATTCTTATTTCTAGCTTAAAGATGTTATCTAGAAGGATAGATGCTATCTTTTCTTGGATTCTGGTTCTCCTCTCGCCTATGTGTTTGTTAAAACTCTGGCAAAAGGGAATATCTTTTGTAATCTCCTAGCTTGAATGAATGAAATATGACTGAGTTGGTACACAAGAATATAAAGCCATTATTTTCTTTCCCTAAGACTTCAGATCCACTGTAAAGTGTTAGATACTTTCCTCTACCAGGGGATTTCTTGCATTATAATTATGTTTAGTATATGCCACTTTTGTCTTCAAGAAAAGAATTAGAGCCATTCAAGAATATCTGGATGATGTACCAGATTAATAAATTCAATACAATCAGATGTTTTTCTTTTGTTCCTACCAGTTTGTTATCTTTAGAATCCACTCCCATATATGTTGTCCAGGCTTATGCCAAAATAAATTGGTGAAATTTAAAAATCTTTCCCATGTGTATGAGACCTCCAGGTATCTCATACATTGTTCCCATCCCTCTTGGGCATACTGGGATTTGAGTCTGATTGTAAGCCTAGAAGCTAGGAGAAGCAGTAAGGTGTGGTCTTGAGGAGGATTATTATTATCCCTGTAAGTCGATTATCTCAGGAGAATTTAATGCAAGTTCTTAAGATAAGAGAGGCTAATGTTTTCAGACAAGATGGAAAGGGCTGTTCCCTACCACCAAGGATGGCATGGTGGATTTGAGTATTCAGATTTTTTGTTTATCAGAATCTACCTGTAAATGCCATACAAATTTTCAGAATATTATTTATTTCTAATCAAAGCCTTCTTATGTCTCAACATAAGAGGCTCTGCAAATTTCTGAATTCAGTTTGTCCACCTTGAGGATCATATTTGGGTTTTCAGAAATGTTGACCCTATTGCTACAGTAGATAAAGGATTCTTTCATGGTTGTTACAGAGAAGTACTGTTTTTTTATCAGAACATTGACCTGGGAATTTTTAGTACTGAGCTCATTCTTTTCCTACTCTGCACTTACTGGCTCACTCAGAAGTAGTCAATCAACCTTCCAGTCTATATACTCTTTATTGGGTATCAATACTACCCTACTCTATTGGGTAGGCTATTTGGTTTTTCAAAGGTTATTTAAAGTTGTTTTTATTCCAGGTGCCTGCAGGTGGTAACTTAACTGTTTTAGCCCCTGCAGATCATAGGATTTCCCATTTGCCACTGGACATTATTATCTTTAAATTCAGTCCTATTAGGAAATGGAATCTAGATACTTATCCTTAAGACTATATTTCCCTGGATGATTCTAGTATCAACAAGTATACCAGTCAGAGTTTGGTCAGGACAACGAACCGAGCTCTGGATCCTAGACATAAAATATTTATATGGAATTCAGAGGTTGTAGTACTCTTGGAACTGCTGCCTTGGGATGGAGAGAGCAAGCCCTGATAAAGCTGCCACCAAAACTCAGGGAGCAGTTGCAGGAAGGTGACGAATGTGATGGTAAGTATCTCTTTTGGAGCATTGGGTACTTTTTTCAAGCCATTCAGAAAGCCTCTATGAATTTCATGACTGCACACACAAATGGTCTCCCCTGCTTCCCCAGAACAATAGATCCTGGTACATTTATGCCTTCCAAATTTCATGCTATGGAAGTTCTAACTTAGATCACAAAAGAAAGGAACTATGAGGGAAAAAAGTTTCGGGACTCAAATAGATGTAATAGTGATGCTGATGAGTTAGCAATAGAAAATTCTGCATAATATCTAAAACAAAAAATAAAAGAAATATTGGGAACACAGACATGGCATTTGGAAAAGATATCTTAAATGCCATGTATGATTTCCTCAGTAGAATACAGACTGGAAGCAGAATAGGATATGGAAAGATATTATTATATGACTTATTAGCCTGGTACTACAATTTTATTTTTAAAATAGGCAAGTATTTTGTTATGTGGGCTAATCTTACTAGAGTTAGATGGATAAGGTAGTTTTGATTTGCATTTCTCTGGTGATTAAAGATGGTGAGCATTTTTTCATGTGTCTGAAGGCCGTGCGCCTGTCTTCTTTAGAGAAATTTCTCTTCAATTCCTTTGCCCATACTAAGATGGGATCACTTGTTGTTTTCTTGCTAATACATTTGAGTTCTCTGTGGATTCTGGTTATTAAACCTTTGTCGGAGGCATAACCTGAAAATATCTTCTCCCATTCTAAGGGCTGTCTGCTTGCTATACTTATTGTGTTCTTGGCCATGCAGAAGCTTTTTAGTTTCATCAGGTCCAAATAGTGTACCCCATGATTGCACTAATGTACACTGTTATCATTTAATAAAAAAAAATAAAATAGGCAAGTATTACTTTCAAGAAATCTAGGGTAAGGGTGCGAAGGGAATATTATTTTGTTTCAGGTAAATTAGAAATTTTTTCTAT